>NW_020870673.1:57715-60215 GCF_003789085.1 Penaeus vannamei | reverse complement strand
TCTTAGTAGTTATGTGTCATAATCGATTTAGTGTTTGTGGATATCTATGTATATGTATATGTGTGTGTGTGTCTGTGTGTGTATGTGTGTATGTGTTTATGTGTCTGTGTGTGTATGTGCGTATGTGTGCGTGTGTGCGTGTGCGTGTGTGTGTGTTTGTGTACATCTTATAGATCAATATCAATTTTTTGTTTATTCATATGATTATGTTAAATTCATAAGTAGACTTTCTCTTCTCTATTACTAACTATGATGTGATGCATTTTAGTGCTACTACATATAACAGTTTATATCATTCAATAGGTAAAGTCATGCGGTAGGTATACTACACAGTATATTGCACAAAAAAGTAGATTATATATTAGATTAGATGTTAAAATAGATTAATCATATACAATACATTGCCATGCAGTGGGTGGTGTATTACACAGTAAATTATGCTATACAGTCTATTTACATTCGAAACATTACTATGCTTGTACGTAACTATTCACCAATTCCTTGAACAACGTATTATTCTTTCCTTTAAAAGAATAAATAAGCAAATAGAAATGAAGAAATAAAGAAATGAATAACTGACTCACCAGAACTCCGTACTCCGACACCTTGAGAGAAGACGCGGCCCCCCTCATCTCCGTCAGAAGAAACTGTCGCGTCTCCGCCCCCGAGGTGTTCTTCCCCCCAGGGCCTTTCGTGAGGCAAGGGCGACGTCGGTGGCCCTGGGCTGGGTGAGGAGGAGGCTCGCGTGCACAGAAGGAGGAGCAGCAGAAGGAGATGATGAGGGAGGACGGAGGTTCGAGAGGTGGGGGTCACGGGGGAACGTCTTGGCGAGGAACACATACTGTCTCGGCGAAGTCTTACACTTGTTCTCCACTCGGCATGCTCGCCCTCCGGTGTGGGCGGGAGACAGAACGATGCATCCACTTCCCCGCCGTTGGTAGATAGTCCTCTTTCTCTTTTTAATATCCCCCCTTTTCTCTATTCAACTACGGGAACAGTAGCGTCGATTCCCCACCCTCGAAGACTGACATTTCCCGAGCAGTGCCAGAGATCGGTCTGTCCACACTGGCACTGTCGTAATGTCTGGTGGTGTCATTCTCTAACATGCACTCTGTCGCTTTATCTCTGTCCGTTTCCGGTGCGGGCTTACGTCGAGGATGAGGAGCCGCGTGCGTCTACGGGCCTCTGTAATGATGTGGGAACCGTTATCTCTTTAAACTTCTGTTATCAGCGATCGCGAGGGGAAATCTCCACAAAATTTAGGGGATAAGGCGATTGTGATAAGGAATTGCGGAAACAGAGTGCCGAGTTTCCCGTCATGGCGCCTAAAATACTCTCTCGCGGTTCCTTTATCTCGTCTCCGGCTGCGGGCCACAAGGACACGGAACTGGATGCGCCTTCACTCTAAAGACAGGAGCTTTGTCTCATTCAACAAAACCTCCTTCGTGATCTAGGTTTGTGGTCTGGGGAACTCCGCTGCTGGAATCTTCCTAACCTAAGCGGCCTGAGCTCTGGCTTTCCCTCAGACTAAGATAGGAGTTTCTTCACCACCACGGGAAGAGCGAGACAAAACAGGTACATACTGAAGGCCCTTTCGATGCACTGTTTTTTTTTTTTTTTTTTTTTTTCATGGCCGGTAGATATATCAGGCAAAAAAAGCCTGATATATTCGCATGCTTTCTTTCTTTCCCCTTCGTTGACTTATTTTCTTACTATTCCCTTTGTTGTTCTATATATTCTATTTATATCATCGATGCATCTAACGCCTTTGTGTGGATGGGTCGCCTGATTCCTTGGATAACCACATTCGAAGCAAAAACCTTCCCAGCGCATTCACCGCACTTTACAAAGACAGAAGCTCTTTTTCATGAACACCTATGCCTATTTGAGATAAAGCTTAGATGATATAGTGATGCTAACAGTAATAACAATGATGATACTACTACGACTAATGATAATGATAATGACAATAATAATGATAATGATAACGATAGTAATAATGATAATTATGCCATCACCAAGAACAAAAACATTAATGTCAGTATTGATAATGATGATAATAGTAATAATAATAATAATAGTAATAATGTTAATGATAATAACAATAACAACAACAACAATAATGATAATACCAGTAATAATAATAAAAACAATAATTATTATGATAAAAATAACAATGAAAATAATAATAATGATAATAATGCTAATGCTAATAATAATAATAATGATAATTATTATTATTATTATTATTATTATCATTATCATTATTATTATCATGATAATAATGATGCTAATACTGATATTGATGATAATAATGATAACAATGAAAATGATATTTATAATATCAATAACGTTAATGATGATAATAACACTAGTACTACTGCTAATCATAATAATCATGATAACAACAACAACAATAATAATAATAATGATAACAACAATAACAATCTAATAAACCATCGGGTGAAAGCACAAAGCAAGGTTTCTCTGGGACTCGATC
>NW_020870673.1:45215-47715 GCF_003789085.1 Penaeus vannamei | reverse complement strand
TCGTGATCTCGAAGTATGCTCATCCGTTTCTGTTTACATACACGAATCCAAATTTATATCTAAAGAGCATTCGAGACCAACCTCTGCTCGGTCTCGAGGCCGGCCCGCTGTCCACAGACCCCCCCATGCCCGGCCTAGCACAGTCCGGGGGAGTGAAGCCGGGGTCGCAGTGGCACTGGTTCTTGTTGTTGCAGACGCCGTGCCCGGAGCAGTTGCCCGGGCATTGCCTCGCTCCGTCGGCGGCGGGCACGGCGACGCACCTCTGGTTGACGCACATCTGGAGCGAGACGAAGAGAGTGCAGGGCGCTGTCAGACGGGAGTGAAGATGGGAGTGGAAAAGGAAGAAGAGAAAAAGAGTAGATAGAGAGAGGGGGGGGAGATTGAGAAAGAGGAGGGTGGAGGAAGGGAGGGGAAGGGAAGAATGAGGCAAAGAGAGTAGAATAAACAAGGAACAATAGAAAAATAATAACAAATACATAAAAAGAAAATTAATCCTCTTCACCCCTTCCACTACCAACACCACCACCGAAACATCCCCCTCCCAAAAAAAATCACCATTTCCCATACCCCATACCCCCCCCCCTTCCCCCACATAAACACACTCAAAGATAATCTTAACCTTCCCCAGTCACGAATTCCCCCCCCCAACCTTCCCCACTTCACAACCCCTCCCTCACCTTTCCCTCCGCGCACTTGGCCCCGTCGGGAGAGAGCCAGTGCGAGCTCGGGTATATTTCGGCGCCGATGACGAAGGAACAGCGGGTCGACTCCACCTCCCTCGTGTAGTTGTAGTGGTACCAAGGCAGCCCCGTCAGAGAGGTGTCACGGGGAGTGCAGTGCAGGGTGCCACACATGACCGAGCTGGGGGGGGGGAGAGAAAGTATTAATGTTGATGGATACGTTGATGTGTGTTTGGCTTTTTATATGGGTAGGTAGATGGGTTGATAGATAGATGGATCGGGAAGGGGGGGTAAGTAGGTGGGTGAAATGGATGGGTTGGTGGGTAGATAAATAGATAGGTAGATAGATATCATATTGTAGTCTGGTATCTACCTGATATATTCATCATATTTTTGTTGTTATTTCATTTGATTTGTGAGAAATTAAGTGAGAAGAGAGAGAGAAAGCGAGAAAGAGAAAGAGGTAGACAGACAAAAAAAAAAAAAAACGACACCTACTTTCTCCCGCCCCCCTAAAAAATAGTAATGATAATAATAATGATAAAAGAAATAATAGTTATAATGATAATTATTATTATAATAATAATAGTTATAATAATAATAATAATAATAATAATAATAGTAATAATACTGGTAATAATAATCATCATAATCAAATCAGCGACACCTACTCTCGATCGCACGGAACGAACTGGTTGCGCTGGAGTCCGCAGTTGCCATCCTCCGAGCCCTCCGTGTTGAGTCGGGCGAAGCAGGTAGGACTGGCCGCCCACGTGGGTTGGCTCCACACCTCGCGGCACCGCCCGTC
The DNA here is from genome assembly GCF_003789085.1 of Penaeus vannamei. NCBI lineage: Eukaryota > Metazoa > Arthropoda > Malacostraca > Decapoda > Penaeidae > Penaeus > Penaeus vannamei. The sequence continues at coordinate 46,227 of NW_020870673.1, read as the reverse complement.
GTGGCTGCCGCACCGCCCCGAGTAGCAGTGGCCCTGGGTGGGGGAGGGGGGAGCCTGCGTTAAGGGTTCTGTGCACATATCGATAGGTGCTCTCACTTGAGAAACAGACAAAGAAATAGGTGTATACGTATGGTATGTGTACACAAATGCACATACAGATACAAAGACACACACACATACATAAGTACACACACGCACAGACACACACACATCCCCGCCCTCTACACACACACCACACACAGCAATCCACTCCCCTCTTCACACACACACACAATCCACTCCCCTCTACACACATATAGGAATCACATATAAACACACGAATTAAACTTTCCATCACCTTCTAACAGAATAAAAGCAAAACGGGAAATTGAAACCTCACCCTCTCGTGCATGCAGGGAGTGCCATCGCGCTTGTGCAGGTCGTCTGGGCAGGTTTCCGAGTTCCCGTGGCAGAACTCGGGCAGGTCACACTCGCCGCGGGCCGCCCTGCACTCCGCTCCTGCAGGGCGGGGCTTGCACGTCTGAGGCAAGCAGGGGGAGTGTTCATTGAGTTGGTCTATTTCCTTCGTTTATATTTATAGTATTAGTTTCCTTACTATTGCCTCTTTATTATCGCTATTATTCCTACTACTAGTACTATCATTATTATCATTATGACAATAAATAATGATGATTGATATTCTGAGCATCATTACCGCCATTACTATCACTAGCAGCATCAAAATTAAGAAAAAAGAATAAAAAGCGCGCGGTCTCACGTCCGTGTCGCAGCAGGCCCCCGAGGCGCAGGTGGCGTTGGCCGTGAGCCTGCAGGTGGCGGCGTCGCAGCAGCGGTTGCGGCAGAACTCGGGCAGGCCGCAGTCGCACTGTTCCCCCTCCTCCACGATGCCGTTGCCGCAGCTCGCCCCCGGGAACGGCTTCGTCGGGATGTTCGCGAGGCAGCCGAGCGTGTTGCTCTGCCTCTGCTTCCGGAGGTACTGGCGGCTGCAGAGGCTCCAGGTCTGGGTCGGGTC
>NW_020870673.1:27715-30215 GCF_003789085.1 Penaeus vannamei | reverse complement strand
AGGAGGAGAAGGAGGAGGGTGAGGAGGAGGAGGAGGTGAAGAGAGAGAGGGAGGGGAGAGGTGGGAGAGGAGGGGAAGGAGGAGGAGGAGGTGAAGGAGGAGCGAACCAGGAGGAGGAAGAGGAAGAGAAAGAAAGAAAAAAGGGAGGAGAAGGAGGAGGAGAAGAAGGAGGAGGACCAGGTGAAGAGGAGAGGGAGAGGAAGGGGAGAAGGAGGAGAAGAAGAAAAAAAAAAGGAGAAGAAGGAGGAGAAGGTGAAGAGGAGAGAGTGGTGGAGTAAGTGACAAGGAAGGAGACTATAAGGGAAGGTAGAAAGGGGGAAATAAAGAGGAGGAAGAGAAAAACAAAGAAGGGAAGGAGAAAAGGGAGAAGGACTAAGAGGAGGGGAAGAAACATAAGAAACACAAGTAGAGGGGAAAGAAGGAGGAGCAAATGAAGAAGAAAAAATACAAGTAAAAGGGAAAGAAGAAGAAAAAAGAACACACATAGAAGGGAAAGAAGGAGGAGCAGAAGAAGAAGAAAAAAAAAGAAAAAAAACACAAGTATAAAGGAAAGAAGAAGAAAAAAGAATACAAGAATAAGAGAAAGAATGAGGAGCAGAAGAAGAAAAAAAGAAAAAAAAAATTAACAGTATAAGATTTCACAACACACTTGCGACTTCACACTGACCATTTTTTGCTTCTACACTATAAATACTACTCCACATAAGACACCGTTCTTGTTTAGGATGATACACTACCTATAAATAAAACAAATATATAAAACGCTAGTGGCATACCTAACAAAGCAAACAAACAAACAACAGCAGTATGATTAGATATTTAAAACTAAAAAAAAAAAAAATACGCTCGTACTCAGAACACACCAAAAAACAAAATAAAAATATGCTCGTACTCACAACACATCTTGAAGATTCAGAATAAGAGATTTAAAACGTATGTAAATGTTCAAGGTCTTGTGTCATAGTGGCATATGAATAACGTACATGGAAGCATTCAGAGGTGCTTTAATAACCCAATTTGAACATGAGTTTTAGGCCTGAACAATGTCACGTCAAATAACACGATTAGACTCTAGATGGCCACACATGTTTGTTACAACGAACGTGAATAATTATCATTATCATCATCATTCTTTTCATGATTATTACTATTATAATTATCATTGTTGTTGTTGTTGCTGTTATCATTATTACCATTATCATTTATCATTATTATTAGTAGTAGTATCATTATTATTATCTTTATTATGAATATCATTATTGTTATCATAATCATATTCATCAACATTATTATTACTATTATTGTCATTGTTATTATTATCATTATTATCATTATTATTATCATTACTATTATTATCATTATTATTGTTATTATTATCATTATTATCATTATTATTGATATTACTATTATTACTGTTACTATCATTATAATTTTTATCATTATAATTTCTACTATTGCTACCTTTATCATCATCATTATCATCATAATTATCATTATCATTATTACCATCATTACCCTTACTATCATGATCATTATCATCATCATTATTATTAGCATTAGTATATTTAGCATGTTATCAGCATTACTATCATTATCATTATCTTTACCTTTTTTATCATTATAATTATCATCATTATTATTATCGTCTTTATTATCATCATCATCACCATCATCATTATCATTATCATTTTTAATGATTATAATACTGATACTAATGGTAATATGAATGGTAATAATGATAAGAATTATAACAATAATGATAATAATCATAACAATAATAACCAAAACAATAATAATAATAATGATAATAATAATAATAATAATAATAATAATAATAATAATAATAATAATAATAATAATAATAATAATAATAATAATAATAATAATAATAATAATAATAATAATAATAATAATATAATAATAATAATGAATGATAATAATAATAACAAATGATAATAAAAATGCAAAATATTGATGACAATGATAATCAAACCATCAGTCACGGCAATTCTAATAATACAGCAAAGCATATCTTTCATAAACATAATTGCTTTTACATCATCTCTCATGCACAGAATGTAGGTTAACACTAAAGTTATTATTACAATACTAGGTGCTATCCACTCCTATATATACTATATATGTGTTACTGAACGATAAGATAATGATATCTCAACCTGCACTAACCTTTAAGATCTTTCTCAAGTGTCCAGTCCAGTTTTGAGTACTCGGTAGGAATATGGATTTGTATGTATATATATATATATATATATTTAACGATTTTTATGTATATATATATATATTTTTTTTATGTTTACTCCATTATCTGCTGTGACATTACAGGACACAACAATGTTCCCGATTTTCTAAGACGTATAACCGCGAAACATAATGGAAAACTTATCACCTGGATTTGCAATTTCTGTTATATTTCGTCGTTTGGAAATATACATCAGTCAGATGGGAAAGTTTCATTTTACAGTGTGCACATATACAAAGG
>NW_020870673.1:12715-15215 GCF_003789085.1 Penaeus vannamei | reverse complement strand
GGTGACGTGTTTGTGACGTGATATTGACATGATAATGGACTCCCCGCTGAGGCTTGATTGGCAGACGATGCGGCTGTGATGGGCAGAGTGGGCCAGTTTTATCACTTTATTTCCCAGTGACCCGATGGGAGGGAGGGAAAGAGTAAGGAGGGAAGGGATGGGAGGGAATTGGGAGGGAGGGAAGGAGGGGGAGGGAAAGAGTAAGGAGGAAGGGAAGGGGGAGGGAGGAAAGGGGGAGGAAATGAGAAGGGAAGAGGGAGCGAGGAGGAGGAGGGAAGGAAAGGGTAGGGAGGGGAAGGGAAGGGAAGGGGGAGGGAAATAGGAAGAAGGGGGGCAAGGGAGGAGGAAAGGAGGGAGGGAGGAGAAGAAGAGAAGGGAGGAAGGGGAGGGAATGAAAAGGGAGGGAAGTGGGGAGTTAGAAAGAAAGGCGAGCAGGGAGGAGTAGGGAAGAAGGGGGAGGGAGGAGGAAGAAGAGAATGAAGGGAAGGGAGGGAATGAGGCAGAGAGGAAGGGAAGGGGAACAGAAGGAAGAGAGTAAGAGGAAAGGGAAGAGAAAAGGAAGTTGGAGAGTAGGAAGGAAAAAAATGAAGGAGGAGGGAGGAAGGGAGAAGGGAAGGGAGGTAAGAGGGAAGGAGGAAGGGAAGGGTGCAGGGCGGAGGAGGGGAAGGAAAGGATGGGAGGAGGGAAAGAGGAAGAAGGAAAGGAAGAGAGGAAAGGGAAGGAGGTAGAAAGGAAGGAGAAAAAAGGATAAAGCAAGGGAAGGAAGAGGTAGAATGGAAAAGTAGGAGAGTGGGAGGAAGAGAGAGGTATAAGGGAAAAAATGGGAGAAGGAGGGAAAATGTAGAAGAAAAGAAAATAAATAAAAGGGAAAATGGATGACCAGGCAGAAGGAAGCAGAGAAGACGGGAAAAACGAAGCTAGGAGGAAGCGAAAGGATGGAGAAAGAGGAAAGCAAAGAAAAGGAGAAAAGGAAGGAAGGGAGCGAAAGGGGGAGAAAAGACAGATAATAAATAAAGAAAACGGAAAGGAACAATAGAGAGTGAAGAGATACAAAATAAAGAAAGACGGGAAGGCAGGGAATGAGAACGTAAGAAAGAGGGAAGGGAGGGAATGAGAACATGAGAGAAGGGGGAAGGAAAGATGTAAGAATGGTGAGAAGGAGAAACGGAAAGGGGGGGGTGAAAAGATGGGGCAGGCGAGGTCAGAGCTTCTCTATGATTATGATTGTTTGTTTACCTTCGTGGCCTCATTTGCATATCCGGCGAGGACAATAATGACTAATTAGCAGAAGGTGGGTTAGGTAAGGTCATCTCTCTCACCCTTCACCCCCACCCCACCCCCACCCCACCAACACATCCGTCCTCCAACCATCCCCATCCACACAAACAACTTTAAAAAATCATCATATCTTTTCTCGGTAGGTTGCTCAGACACCTAAGCCACGCACACACGCACGCACTCACCAAATACGCGCATGTTTTATACAGAGCTCTTAGTAGAAAACTTATGTGCAAATATGATGTTATGGTGACGAGAAATGGTGAATTAATTCGGTGAGAGATTGCGGAAATTAGATTACAGCGCGAAAAGGTAATGTTTGTCTTCACTCAGAGAGAAAATTATATAAATCTAAATTCAGTTCTCACACATACACGGCAAGAGTGCGTGCTTACACAATCACAGCTCTCAGGATTGCAAATCTTGTAACTCCCATATTTCTTTCGCTAACTACACATTCCCCCATAAAATCAAGCGTGTAGCCGTCCCGTGGAGAGTGGAAGGTCAAGTCAAAATTTCATATTAGTTGTAAATACACACATTAGTTCCACATTCCGTCGCTTCTACAATCAGTTAAGACCACCCGCCATGGCGTTCCCAGGATTGTCTCCGATACCCTCCGTGACCCTGGTTTTGGCTTAGGAGTTGGGGGAAGGGAGGGATCTAACGAATAATTTTTCTACTAGATTGGATAGAAAATACACATATGTGGGCTTTATCATTTACTTTATTTTCGTTACTGAGGAAAGGCTGAATTTTTAAAGATTAAAATGAGCCAGTTAAACAGTAAGATAAAGAAGAGCATTACGAACGCAGAAGACCCATCGCTATCCATAACACTAATAAATAAAACTTACCTTAATAAGAGTAAGCTAAAATTCTCACTCTAAAGCCACGTTACAGGCAAGCACAAGACACACTATAAAAAAGCTTAAACAACACGCTTTTAAGCTGAATATAGAGCAAATAACTGAATATTTTATGCATATAAAGGGCCACTAGGTAACTCCGCAACATATCGCATAACAGTACCTCAGAAAGGTTAGGTTTGGCTCGATAGGTTACTGTCAATATCCTTTTTATCGTTACTGCGGCTCAGACACAATGGTAATCACAGTAATTGTGACCTGCTCTTAAAGGACAACCATTCTGTATTTACGGCTTGCCGCTTTTTGTTAGCAGTCAATGGTGGTATGTTTCCCATGTTGTGTATATGCCGCCT
>NW_020870673.1:0-10872 GCF_003789085.1 Penaeus vannamei | reverse complement strand
CATATAATTATTATCAATATTATTCTTTCATTCTTATTACTATTCATATGAATATTTTTGTCATCATTATTATCATTATTATAATCTTTATAATTATTATTATTACCATTATTATTGATGTTGTTACTATTATCATTATTATCATTATTATTATGATTACTATTATCATTGTTATTATCAGTATTATCATTATCATCATTATTATTATCAGTTATTTTTTATAATTGTCATTATTGTCATTATTTATCATTTCATTATTATCATTATTATCATTATCATTATCGTTATTATTATTATTATCATTATTATTATTATTATCATCATTATTATTATCATTACTATTACTATTATTATTATCATTATCATCATTATCATTATTATTATAATTATCATTTTTATTATTAGTATTAGTATTATTATTATTATTATTATTATTATTATTATTATCGTTATTATCATTATCAGTATCACTACCATTATTGTTATCATCAATATCATAATTATCATTTTACCATTATCATTTATATTATTGTTATTATTACTATCAATATTGTTAATGCTAATGATAATAATAATAATAACATTACTATTATTATTATTAATATAATCATTATTATTAATACTATTATTATTGTTGTTGCTGTTGTTATTCTTATCATAATTACTATTATTATTATGAATTTCCCGTGGCTGCAGGCGGGCCATCCCGCTGGCTTTCGGGCCGCCTGCTCCCCTGACGTCACCTAGGTAATCTATGGACTCCTCCGTCCTGCAAGACACCGTGGCTCTGCTGTTTCCCTGTGTGTCTGCGCCTTTTTAAGTAAGAATAAACCTTTCTATATATATTCCTTTGCCTTACCTTTCCCACTGGTCTGTGATCTACCTCCACATCTACACTACTCCTACTATACATTACACTACTTATATACTACTTACCTTATATTCCAGATTTACCTTGTCTTATTGCCTTTCCGTCTTCGACTAATTCACTTTAGCTTCGATTTTCTTTCGTTTTTCCCTTGTGATTCTCCGTTTTCTCTCACGGATCCCTCCTTTCACTTTTTCGTACTTTCCTGTCTTTTATCTATTTCATGTGCCCATGTTTGTATAGTTTTATCTTTATCTTCATTATATGTATTTTTAAGCCTTTTAAAGCTCACCATACAATATTAAATGAAACCATAAAGGGTCAAGCGAGAGGCTTTTTGTCTTGTGTGGTGACAGACCGTTGGATTTTTAGCTGGCTGACTGGTGCTTCTCGTGCTGTGGCGGGTTGCCTCTGTTTTGCAAGTAAGTGTATGGTGTGTTGTCTTGTATATTGGTTACGTTTTGAAAGTTTGTGCGAAATAAATGTATTAAATGGATGCTGTTTTAGTGTTGCCTTCTAGCCAGCCAGTGATTTTATTTTATTGTTTTTTATTGTGACTAAGGGATCACTCCTAATTCACCCGGGAGTCATTGCCAATTACGCCAAACCCACATGGATGTTACCTGTAGTTGTTTATTATTATTATTATCTATAACTCTACGGAGCTAATAATTATCCGCTGCAATTATTATTATCATTATCATTATTATTATTATTATTGTTGTTGTTGTTATCATAATCATCATTATTATATTGTTAACATTATTATTAGTAGTAGTATTCTTATTACTATTATTATTATCATCATTACTATGATTATCATCATTATTGGTATTATCATTATCATTATCATATTATCATTATTACCATTATCATCATTACCGTTATTATCATCATTATCCTTATTACCGTTATTATTATTATTATTATTATCATTATTATTACTATGATCATTGTTACTATTATTCTCATCATTGTTATTATCATTATCATTATCACCATCATCATCATTTTCATTATTATTATGATCATTATTATTATTATCATCATTATCATTATCATCGTTATTACCATTATCATTAATATCAATATTATTATCATCATTATCATTGATATTATTTTCATTATTGTTTTTATTATTTTCATTATTATAATTATTATTATTATATTATTTTATCATCATTATTATTATTATCATTATCATTATCATTATCATTATCTCTATTATTATTACTATTGTTCTATCATGTTAATAATTTTTATTGGAAGCTATAATTACTATCACCATTTCTATCATTACCACTACCATTACCATCATTATCTTTATATCAGCATTGTTATCATTTATCATTACTGTTATTATTTATTACTGTTGATATGGTTACCCTTGTTATTGTTATTATAATTGTTATTGTCGTTTTTATTATATTCATTATTATTATATTTTTATTATCAATATTATCAGTATTATTGTCAATATTGTGATTTCTAATATTATCATTACTTTTATTATTATCATTATCTTATTATAGTTATCATCATTATCATTATCATCATTATCATTATCATCATTATCATTATCATCATTATCCTTATCATCATATCATTATCATCATTATCATTATTATTAGTAGTAGTAGTTTTAGCAAGAGGATTATCATCATTACTATCATTATTATTATTATTATTTGGTTTATGACTCGTAATTCATAATTACGGAAACAAATGACGTCACAGTCACGTGATGGCAGATAGTAGCAGCTCCATTTTACGGGATCACAATTCCGTTATACATCCTGTCAGGATAACTCATAGTGTTGCATAGCAATTATTCACAATCTCTGTGATATGATATAACATAACAAAGCAAAGCATATTACAATCATACATACATTGTAGTACATACATATTTAACGTCAATTTCACAATTATTACTATTATTATTAATAATACTATTACTATTATTATTGCTATTATTGTTATTACCAATAATAATATTATTACTCATATTATTATTATCACCGTTACTATCATTATCATTAACATTATCCTAATCATTACTTTATCATTATCATCATTGCCATTGTTACTGACATCATTATTGTGATTTTATCATTATCATCATTATTACTATCATTATTATTGTTATCATTTTTATCATAATCATTTTTATCATTATTATTATTATTATATTATTATTATCATATTATCATATTGTTATTATTATTATTATTATCATTATATTATTATTATTATTATTATTTATTATTATTATTATTATTATTTATTATTATTATCATTATTAATATTACTATTGTTATTATTGTTATCATCACTATTACTACTCTCATTATATGGTCATTACTATCTTTCATTTAACGATATTATCATTAATATTATCATTATCATCATTATCATTTTCATCACTATTGCCATTTTCTTTCACTATCATTATCATCATTATCATTGCGGTCATTACCATTATAGTTAGTATCATCGTCATCATCAACATTAATATCATTATTATTATTATCATTATCATCATCACAATTATTTTTTTATTATTATGATTATTATATCATTATCATATTATTAATATCATTATTATTGTTATTATTATCATTACTATTATTATCATTATCATTATTAATGTTATCATTGTCATTATTATATGTTTTATTATCATTTTCATTATTAGTATTATCATTACTATCATTGTCATTATTATCATTATTATCATTATCATCACCATCATCATCGCTATTACTATTATTACTATTATTTATCATCATCATTGTTGTTTTTAATGCTATTTTGATTTTAATTTTTATTACTTTTATCTTTAATATCATTTTTATTTTCATTTTTATTACTTTTATCTTTACCATTAATATTATTATCATCATTATCATTATTATTATCACCATTATATTTCATTATTATTATGATTATTGTTATTACTCATGTTAACACTTTATTATTATCATTATTTTATTATCATTATTATTATCATTATTATTATTATTATCATTATCTATTATTATTCATTATCATTATTAGCATTATTACTATTATTGTTATTATTATCATTATTAGCATTATTATCATTATTATTATTATCATCATTATCAAAATTATTATTATCATCATCGGTATTATTATTATTATTATTATTATTATTATTATTATTATTATTATTATCATTATTATCATTATTATCATTATCATTATTACTATTATCATTATCATTATTATCATCATTATCATTATTATCATTATTATCGTTTTTATCATTATCACTTTTATTATAATTATCATCATCATTATGATTACTATTATTATCACCATGATTATTATATATCCCCATTACTAATATTTTTATTCTAATTATCCCTATTATTATTATCATCATGATCAATATGGTCATTATGATCTTTACCATAGTGATAATTCACATATCACGCTCATAATCTTACCATATGAAGTATTAGCTCATATGAAGCTTACAAAAATCCCCAAATCCGAATCTTTAAATATAATGGAATTAGTTACACGAATTAGTTGATTTGCAAACATTCTATTCCATCTGAAGAGCAGAATAGGTCCAACAGAACATGCTGGCACAGGTCTACTTCTCATGACCGACCGGGGGTGTTGAACTACTTTATCATTTCGTCCACGAAATGCATTTGTAAACGTATCATCCCTAATGCATGACATTATGTTTAGCACTAAATCTGAATATGCTTTAGTAACCGCAGTGACTCTCTCAAACGCAAGCAATGATTTGAGTGACCTCTGGAGGCAGAATACGAGTCCATAACGTCGGCTTCAGAGCGGCTGACGCATGATTTCCATACCGTTGGAAGAGTTCAAAGACAGCCAAGAGGCAGCCAGTCTCCTCGGCAGCTCCTTCCCTCTACAAGCGAAAGTCGCCGTCACTGCTAAAGCAGTAACCGGCCGTGTGCGGACAGAAGCGCAGGGCGGCACCTACCGTGCTGCGTCGTCGAGGTCCTCGTCCAGTGTCCTCCGTGCGTCCCGCTTCAAGTCCCTTGGCGCAAAAGAAAGGCGAGCTGGCATTTAAACTATATCAAGAAAAATCATAATTGGTCCCTGAAATATGAAAAGCACAATCTCTATACTTCAGGTTTTGGAAGTTACTTGGAAACTTTTCTATCAAATAAATGAGTAACTGATTTATTAAATTCGTTTTATCTTTGTGCTCGGAATGTTTTCATAGACGACTTCCATGTTGCGGATTGGGAAAACAACAAAGGTGTAATAATAGCCCGTTAATATTTGAAGTTCCAAGTCGTGTCAGTAATAAGGGATTCAGAAAGCTTGATATGAAAGGTTAAATATTTAACGGCCCCATCTCACCAAGAGCTCAGCTTATGATGATTATTATTAATACTATTACTATTATTATTGCTATTATTGTTATTACCAATAATAATATTATTACTCATATTATTATTATCACCGTTACTATCATTATTATTAACATTATCCTAATCATTACTCTATCATTATCATCATTGCCATTATTACTGACATCATTATTGAGATTTTATCATTATCATCATTATTACTATCATTATTATTGTTATCATTTTTATCATAATCATTTTTATCATTATTATTATTATTACTATTATCATTATTATTATCATTATTATTATTATTATTATTATCATTATTATTATTATTATCATTATCAGTATTATTATTGTTATTATTATTATTATTATTATTATTAATTATTATTATTATTCATTATTATCATCATTGTATTATTTACTATTGTTATTATTATTATCATCACTATTACTACTCTCATTATATGGTCATTACTATCTTTCATTTAACGATATTATCATTAGTATTATCATTATCATCATTATCATTTTCATCACTATTGCCATTTTCTTTCACTATCATTATTATCATTATCATTATTCCTATCATCATCATTATCAAACTCATTGTTGTTATTATTATTATCATTATAATTATTATCAATATTATTCTTTCATTCTTATTACTATTCATATTAATATTTTTGTCATCATTATTATCATTATTATAATCTTTATAATTATTATTATTACCATTATTATTGATGTTGTTACTATTATCATTATTATCATTATTATGAATACTATTATCATTGTTATTATCAGTATTATCATTATCATCATTATTATTATCATTTATTTTCATAATTGTCATTAATGTCATTATTTATTATTTCATTATCATTATTATCATTATCATTATCATTCATTATCTTATTATTATTATTATTATTTATTATTAATCATTATTATTATTATCATGACTATTATATTATTATCATCATTATCATATTATATAATTATCTATTTTATTATTAGTATTATCATTATTATTGTTATTATTATTATTGTTATTATCGTTATTATCATTATCAGTATCACTACCATTATTGTTATCATCAATATCATAATTATCATTTTACCATTATCATTTATATTATTGTTATTATTACTATCAATATTGTTAATGATAATGATAATAATAATAATAACATTACTATTATCATTATTAATATAATCATTATTATTAATACTATTATTGTTGTTTTTGTTGTTGTTATTCTTATCATAATTACTATTATTATTATGAATTTCCCGTGGCTGCAGGCGGGCCATCCCGCTGGCTTTCGGGCCGCCTGCTCCCCTGACGTCACCTGGGTAATCTATGGACTCCTCCGTCCTGCAAGACGCCGTGGCTCTGCTGCTTCCCTGTGTGTCTGCGCCTTTTTAAGTAAGAATAAACCTTTTATATATATTCCTTTGCTTTACTTTTCCCACTGGTCTGTTATCTACCTCTACATCTACACTACTCCTACTATACATTACACTGCTTATACACTACTTACCTTATATTCCAGATTTACCTTGTCTTATTGCCTTTCCGTCTTCGACTAATTCACTTTAGCTTCGATTTTCTCTCGTTTTTCCCTTGTGATTCTCCGTTTTCTCTCACGGATCCCACCTTTCACTTTATCGTACTTTCCTTTCTTTTATCTATTTCATGTGCCCATGTTTGTATAGTTTTATCTTTATCTTCATTATATGTATTTTTAAGCCTTTTAAAGCTCACCATACAATATTCATTAAATGAAACCAAATGCATTGTGGGTAAAGTCTCACCAAGTGCGGGAAGACACCTACATAAAGGGTCAAGCGAGAGCCTTTTGTCTTGTGTGGTGACAGACCGTTGGATTTTTAGCTGGCTGACTGGTGCTTCTCGTGCTGTGGCGGGTGCCTCTGTTTTACAAGTAAGTGTATGGTGTGTTGTCTTGTATATTGGTTACGTTTTGAAAGTTTGTGCGAAATAAATGTCTAAAATGGATGCTGTTTTTAGTGTTGCCTTCTAGCCAGCCAGTGATTTTATTTTATTGTTTTTTATTGTGACTAAGGGATCACTCCTAATTCACCCGGGAGTCATTGCCAATTACGCCAAACCCACATGGATGTTACCTGTAGTTGTTTATTATTATTATTATCTATAACTCTACGGAGTTTATAATTATCCGCTGCAATTATTATTATCATTATCATTATTATTATTATTGTTGTTATTATTATCATCATAATCATCATTATTATTATTGTTAACATTATATTAGTTAGTAGTAATTATATCATTATAATCATTACTATGATTATCATCATTATTGGTATTATCCTTATCATTATTATCATTATTACCATTATCATCATCATTACCGTTATCATCATTATCCTTATTACCGTTATTATTATCATCATTATTATTATCATTATTATTACTATGATCATTGTTACTATTATTCTCATCATTGTTATTATCATTATCATTATCACCATCATCATCATTTTCATTATTATCATTATGATCATTATTATTATTATTATCATTATCATTATCATCGTTATTACCATTATCATTAATATCAATATTATTATCATCATTATTATTGATATTATTTTCATTATTGTTTTTATTATTTTCATTATCATAATTATTATTATAACTATTATTATATCATTATTATTATTATTATCTTTATCCTTATCATTATCATTATCTCTATTATTATTACTATTGTTCTATCATGTTAATAATAATTTTTATTGAAAGCTATAATTACTATCACCATTTCTATCATTACCACTACCATTACCATCATTATCTTTATATCAGCATTGTTATCATTTATCATTACTGTTAATATTTATTACTGTTGATATGGTTACCCTTGTTATTGTTATTATAATTGTTATTATCGTTTTTATTATATGCATTATTATTATAATTTTTATTATCAATATTATCAGTATTATTGTCAGTATTGTGATTTCTAATATTATCATTACTTTTATTATTATCATTATCTTATTATAGTTATCATCATTATCATTATCATTATCATTATCATCATTATTATTATCATCATTATCATTATTATTAGTAGTAGTAGTTTTAGCAAGAGGATTATCATCATATTATCATTATCATTATTATTATTATTTAGTTTATGACTCGTAATTCATAATTACGGAAACAAATGACGTCACAGTCACGTGATGGCAGATAGTAGCAGCTCCATTTTACGGGATCACAATTCCGTTATACATCCTGTCAGGATAACTCATAGTGTTGCATAGCAATTATTCACAATCTCTGTGATATGATATAACATAACAAAGCAAAGCATATTGCAATCATACATACATTGTAGTACATACATATTTAACCTCAATTTCACAATTATTACTATTATTATTATTAATACTATTACTATTATTATTGCTATTATTGTTCTTACCAATAATAATATTATCATTACTCATATTATTATTATCACCTTTACTATCATTATCATTAACATTATCCTAATCATTACTTTATCATTATCATCATTGCCATTATTACTGACATCATTATTGTGATTTTATCATTATCATCATTATTACTATCATTATTATTGTTATCATTTTTATCATAATCATTTTTATCATTATTATATTATTATTACTATTATCATTATTATTATTATTATTATTATTATTATTATTATTATTATTATTATTATATATTATTATATTATTATTATATTATATTATTACTATTATTATTATTGTTGTGATTATTATTATTATTATTATTATTATCATTATTAGTATTATTACTATTGTTATTATTATTATCTTCACTATTACTACTCTCATTATATGGTCATTACTATCTTTCATTTAACGATATTATCATTAGTATTATCATTATCATCATTATCATTTTCATCACTATTGCCATTTTCTTTCACTATCATTATTATCATTATTATTGTTGCTATCATCATCATTATCAAACTTATTGTTGTTATTATTATTATCAATATTATTCTTTCATTCTTATTACTATTCATATCAATATTTTTGTCATCATTATTATTATTATAATCTTTATGATTATTATTATTACCATTATTATTGATGTTGTTACTATTGTCATTATCATTATTATTATGATTACTATTATCATTGTTATTATCAGTATTATCATTATCATCATTATTATTATCAGTTATTTTTTATAAATGTCATTATTGTCATCATTTATTATTTTATTATTATTATCATTATCATTATCATTATCGTTATCATTATTATCATTATTATTATTATCATTATTATTATTATCATTACTATTACTATTATTATCATTATTATCATCCTTATCATTATTATTATAATTATCATTTTTATTATTAGTATTATCATTATCATTATTATTGTTATTATCGTTATTATCATTATCAGTATCACTACCATTATTGTTATCATCAATATCATAATTATCATTTTACCATTATCATTTATATTATTGTTATTATTACTATCAATATTGTTAATGATAATGATAATAATAATTATATTACTATTATCATTATTAATATAATCATTATTATTAATACTATTATTATTGTTGTTGCTGTTGTTATTCTTATCATAATTACTATTATTATCATGAATTTCCCGCGGCTGCAGGCCATCCCGCTGGCTTTCGGGCCGCCTGCTCCCCTGACGTCACCTGGGTAATCTATGGACTCCTCCGTCCTGCAAGACACCGTGGCTCTGCTGTTTCCCTGTGTGTCTGCGCCTTTTTAAGTAAGAATAAACCTTTTTATATATATTCCTTTGCCTTACTTTCCCCACTGGTCTGTGATCTACCTCTACATCTACACTACTCCTACTATGCATAACACTACTTATACACTACTTACCTTATATTCCAGATTTACCTTGTCTTATTGCCTTTCCGTCTTCGACTAATTCACTTTAGCTTCGATTTTCTCTCGTTTTTCCCTTGTGATTCTCCGTTTTCTCTCACGGATCCCTCCTTTCACTTTTTCGTACTTTCCTGTCTTTTATCTATTTCATGTGCCCATTTTTGTATAGTTTTATCTTTATCTTCATTATATGTATTTTTAAGCCTTTTAAAGCTCACCATACAATATTAAATGAAACCATAAAGGGTCAAGCGAGAGGCTTTTTGTCTTGTGTGGTGACAGACCGTTGGATTTTTAGCTGGCTGACTGGTGCTTCTCGTGCTGTGGCGGGTTGCCTCTGTTTTGCAAGTAAGTGTATGGTGTGTTGTCTTTTATATTGGTTACGTTTTGAAAGTTTGTGCGAAATAAATGTATAAAATGGATGCTGTTTTTAGTGTTGCCTTCTAGCCAGCCAGTGATTTTATTTTATTGTTTTTTATTATGACTAAGGGATCACTCCTAATTCACCCGGGAGTCATTGCCAATTACGCCAAACCCACATGGATGTTACCTGTAGTTGTTTATTATTATTATTATCTATAACTCTACGAAGTTTATAATTATCCGCTGCAATTACTATTATCATTATCATTATTATTATGTTGTTGTTGTATTATCATAATCATCATTTATTATATTGTTA
>NW_020870672.1:170171-182671 GCF_003789085.1 Penaeus vannamei | reverse complement strand
TCATCCTTAATATTGTTATCATTATCATTAGTATCATCATCATCACCAACACCAGTACCATCACCACCACCACCATCACCATTTACACAACAATCATCAAAATCCACACCACTATTATCCACTATCATCATCAAAGCCAATCATCACCGTTATCATTTAAACAACAATCATCAAAATCTTTTCTATCACTATTGACCATCAACATCATCAGCAGCAGAACCATTCATCACTATCATCACCATCTCTTTAGTTTCTCTCTCTCTCTCCTCCCTCCCCCCCCTTCTCATTCTCTTCTCTCCCTCCCTCCCTCTCTCTCTTACTTTCTCTCTCTCTCTCCTCTCTCTCCTCTCCCCTCTCCTCCCTCCCTCCTCTCCCTCCCTCCCTCCCTCCCTCCCTCTCCTCCTCCTCTCTCTCCCTCCCTCCCTCTCTCAAAGTAAACAAATAAAACAAACACAAAAGGACACGCATAATAACAGCTACAGCGAAATAGCGGAAACATCCACCGCGGCTGAACAAGCAGTCAGCGATAACAGCCATTTCCACCTTATTAAAAAATTGACGATAACTTCATTTGCATACCTGTTCGATGGATATGACTACGGCTTTAATAATGATAACAGTATCTACGGTTTTAAGCTCTGCCGTTGCGATATCCAATGAAAAAAAAAGTTGTAAATAAAAGTATATACGCAATAGGTAGACGATTTTGGACAATCAGCACCAATTTGGACTTGAATTCTGTTCGGCGTAATGTGAAGTAACACAAAAAAAAAAGGTTGGAAATTATTTCATTTTTGTTTTTATTTTATCATCACTTTTTTGTGCACAGGATATATATATATATATATATATATATATATATATATATATATATATATATATATATATATATATATATATATATATATATATATATATATATATATATTACCATATTCTCTCTCTCTCTCTCTCTCTCTCTCTCTCTCTATCTCTCTCTCTCTTCTTTTTTCTCTCTCTCTTTCTCTCCCTCTCCTCTCTCTCTCTCCTCTCTCTCTCTCTCTCTCTCTCTCTCTCTCTCTCTCTCTCTCCTCTCTCTCTCTCTCTTCTCTCTTTCTCTATTTCTCTCTCTCCCTCTCTCTCATCACCTTTATCGTTAGTATTACTAATATTAGTATTACTGTTATCATTGTATTTTTTTCATTTTTTGGTATTACTGATATCATATCATTGTTATCATAATCACCATTTCATTATTATTTCTACAATTATTGTTATTTATCATTATTATTATTATTATTTTGTTGTCATTATTAAAATCATTATTTTTATTACCGTTATCATAATCATTATCATTATCACTAGTATTATTATCATCATTATCTTTATTATTGTCATCATTATTGTTATTATTATCATGGTAATAATAATTATTATTTTCATTATCATTATTATTATGATCATTACTATTACTGTTATCATTGTTATTTTCACTGTTGTTACCATTTTCATTAATACCTTTACTATCATCATCATTATCAACATCAATACTATTATCATCATCATTATCATTATTATATCATATTATCATTATCATTACATTAATTTATTATCCATCAGTTATCGTTATCATTATCAATGTTATCATTATCATTATTATTATTGTTGTTATTGTTGCTATCATTATCATTACCATTGTTATTACTATTTTTATTATCATCATTATTATTGGTATCATCATTACTGCATGATCATTGTTATCATCAATATTATTATCATTAGAAAATATCATTATTTAGTTATTATCATCATCACATCATCCATTATTAATCTATCATTATGCATATTGTTGGTGTTGTAGCTGTTAGCTGTATCATTATCATTGTTATCATTATTATAATTTTCATGATTTCTTTAGTCCTTATTATCATTATTGTTGTTATCATTATTATCATCATTATTACTATTATTATTGTTGCTATTACCATTGCTGTCAGTATCATTATCATTAACATTATTATCATTATTATCTTTACCATTATTGTTGTTACCGTTATGATTATTATCATTACCATATCTATCATTACTATTATCATTATTATCATTGTTATTGTTATTATCATTATCACTATTATTATTATTATTATTATTATTATTATTATGTTGTTGGTATTATTATTATCATTGTTAATATTATCATTATCTTTATTATCCTTATTATTATTGATATTATCATTATTACCATTGTTAATATCATTATCATTCTCATCATTTTTACCATTATTGTTATCATTACTATTATCATTATTATCATTATCATTATCATTATCATCATTTCATCACCATTATTATCATTATCATTATCAGCATCATTATCTTATGATTATTATCATCATAATTATTGATATTTCTACTAACATATTATCATCATAGTTACTATTAGTACCATCATCACCATCTTCAAAATCAAGATAATATTTTAATCATCATTATCGCCACCAAGATGAATATCTTCATTATTATCATCACCATAATTACTATAAATGATTTCATTATCCTCCTCATCATGTTTTATTTCTTCATTCTTACCTCATCATTTTTTATTTATTTATCATTCATCACCATTTATCTATTTATTTATCATCCTCATTTATCATCATTTCCTCCTCATCATCATCAACTTTCATTTCCTCATTCTTACCTCAATCCTCATCATCACCACTTAACACCCCTTCTAACTCGTATCCTCATCACCCCCCCCCCTCACCTTTAATTAACCCTTAATCAACCCTTAATTAGCGTAATAACCCTTGTCAGCATCTACATATTATTACCTGTCTCATCACCATGCACACGGGATTATGATGAAGGGCTATGCTCACTCTGCAGCATTCTGGGGTGTAATTAATCTCGACGCGAAACTGATGGGGGAGAGAGAAGCACCAAAGGGGTTCTTTGTTGGGGGGGGAGTTGGGGGGTTGGGGGTGGAGGAGGGAGGGGGGTGGAGGAGGAGGTGTGAGGGTGTTTGGGGGGAGGACGGCGTGGTGTGAGGGTGTTGGGGGTGAGGGTGTTGGGGGTATGGAGGAGGGGGTGAGGGTGTTGGGGGGTATGGAGGAGGGGGGGATATGAGGGTGATAGGGGGTATGGAGGAGGGGTGTGAGGGTGTTAGGGGAGGGGATGAGGGGGGGGGTAGGGGGTGGAGGAGGGGGTTTGGGGGGGGGTGAGGGGGTGAGGGTGGAGGAGGAGGGGGTGAGGGTGTTAGGCGGAGGAGGAAGGGGGTGTTGGGTGGGGAATGAGGGGCTTGGTTGGGGGTAAGGAGGGACGTAAGTGGTAAGGAGGTTTTATAGGGGTGGAGGGTGTTCAGATATGATGAGAAAGGGGAGGGTGGGGGGATATAAGGGGAGAGAAGGGGTTGGGATGAGCATGGGGGTGGGGGCAAGGGGTGGGGAAGGGGTAGGTGTGGGAAGAGATAGAGGAAGAACAAGAGGAAAGAGGGGAGAGGGAATAGGGAGAAAGGAGAAATGCAGAGAAGGGGAGAGAGGGGTACACAGGATAAAATAGAGGAGAAGGGGGTGGGTAGGAAAGAGGAAAAGGGGGAGAGGAGGAGGAAGAAGAAAAAGAGAGAGAGAGAGAGAGAGGACAGAGAGAGAACGCAAAACGAAAAGGGGGGGGGGGGTAGAGAGGTATAGGGGGGAGGGAGGGGAGGTAAAGAAAACGGGAAATAGAATCAAGTAAAAAAAAGAAAAAAAACTTTTCGTCACAAAGACTGATTTTTTCTGCAACAATTTAGTCAGGCTTGTTGAAAATATTGCAAGAAGAGGCTTCCGAAGTATATTCTGTTACGTAAATATTTTTCTCTCCAGTATTATGGCCGTAACGTTATTAATCCGTGAAGTGAAATAAATAACTTTGTTTTCCAACTACTGGCCCAAAAGTTTTTAAAACTAATGCCCAGAGTTCTCAAGTTTGTTCAAGCTTGGATATTGAAAGATATTATGATAATTTAAATTTTTGATACACTTGAAGATTGTGATTTTCCTTGGATTATGCAAAATGTCCTCAATGATACCGCATAGTTTATTTTACCCTTAATAATAGTTTATTTTACGGACAAACAACAGCCAGTCGATGTATAAACAATAATTATTTACAGCATATTATAAGCCTTTATCTCGAGATTTTAAACAATAATTATTTACACTTTATAAGTCTATATCACGTGATTATACACAATAATTATTTACACCATATTATAAGCCTATATCTCGTGATTATACACAATAATTATTTAATCTATATTATAAACCTATATCTCGTGATTATAAACAGTAATTATTTACACCATTCATAAGTCTATATCTCGAGATTATACACAATAATTATTTACACCATATATAAGCCTATATCTCGAGATTATACACAATAATTATTTACACCATATTATAAGCCTATATCTCGAGCCATATTATAAGCCTATATCTCGAGATTATAAACAATAATTATTTACACCATATTATAAGCCTATATCTCGAGATGAAAAGTTCTCTATGACCTTTTAGGCCTATCCATAAATTCACCAGAAAAAACACGTTACAAAACTCAATGTGTATATTACTATAACTTATACCAAAAGTTTGCGCTGGCTAGGCCTACACAATTTTTTTTTCTTGAGACCATCTGTCACACCAGCTTCCTCTTCCTCTTTCCTCTTCTTTCTTTTTCTTCTTCCTTTTCTGCTTGTTCGTTTTGCTGTTGTTCTTGTTATCATCATTATTGTTGTTATTATCATTATTGTTATATCATTATGATTCTTATCTCTATTATTTGTCATTGTAATCGTTTTCTATTGCTATTGTTATTATTATCATCATTATCATTACTGCTATTATTATTCACTACCATTATTATTATTATCCTTATTATCATTATTTATATCATCATTATTATTATTACTAGTATTAGTATTAGTATCATCATTATTAATGATATTATCATCATTCTTATTATCATCATCATTAGTATTGTTATTTTCCTTAACATTAGTTTTTTTATCATTACTATCATCTTTATTTATTACCATTAACATTAATATCGATATCAATATTATTGTTATCATTACTAGTAGTAGTAGTAGTAGTAGTAGTAGCATTGTTATTATTATTATCATTATCATTATTATTGTGCTTATCATCATTATCATTATTATTGTTCTTATTATTATCATCATTGTTATCATTATAATTATCATTATCCTTATCATTGCTATTATCAGTATTTCAATACCATTATCATTTTGGTTATCATAACCATTATCATTGTTGCATCATTATTATCATTATTACTGTTATCCTTATCATCATTATTATATTATTATTATTTTTATTATTGTTATTCTTATTCTTATCATCATTATCATCTTTTTTATTATTGTATTTGTATCATCATTACCATTATATTCATTATTATAGTGTTTAATTTTTTTTTTTATCAGCAACATCATCATCATCATTATCATTATTATTGTAATCATCGCCATTAGTATTATCATCACCATTGCTGTTATCATCATTATCAGTATTATCATCTTTATCATCAGTATCATTATCATTGCTATTATCATCACTATCATCACCGTTCTTATCATCTATTGATATTGTCGTTTTCATTATCATTATAACTATCATTGTTATCATCATTATTATCATTATCATTATTATTTTTTTTTTATTATTTCATTATCATTATCATTATCATTATCATTATCATTATTATCATTATTATTATTATTATTATCATTATTATTATTATAGTTATTATTATTATCCTTAATATCAGTAGTATTAGTATTATCATCATTGTTATTATAACTATTATTATTGATTTATTCACATATTTATTCATTTTGTTGCTATTATAATCATTGTTATGATTGTTATTATCATAATCATTATCATTATTATTATCATTGTTATTATCATTGTCATTATTGTCTTTATTATTCTTATCAATGCATTCACTTACTTATTTTGTTATTATTGTTATCATTGTTATGATTGTTATTGTTATTATTATTATCATGATTACTATTGATTTCTTTATTATGATTTTTATCATAATCAGTATTTTAATCATCATTGTCATTATTATCATCAGCATTATCATTGTTGTTTTGTTGTTGTTCGTGTTACTGTTACTATAATTTTATTATCAGTATCATTGTTATTTCATTATCACTATCATTACCATCATCATTTTCCTTATCATTTTGTTGTAGTTGATATATTTTATCATTATCCTATCATCATCACCATCGTCATCATCACCATCATCATCATCATCAACATCATCATCGTCATCATCAGCATCACCATCGTCATCATCCTCATCACCATCAACATCATCATCATCATCATCACCACCACCACCATCACCACTATCTTTTTAATCATCATCTGTATCATTGTCACCATCCTAATTACCAGCATCATCTACCCCTTTTCTGAACAAATTCTCTAACATCACAATCTCTTTAACATCACAAAACATTATAACATTTATAACATTCTTATTTTTGTCCTGCACGCAAACCTCAAATTAATGATGATGATGATGATGAGTGATGAGGATGATTGTAAAGATGATTATAATGATTAATGATAGTGATAATGTTGATGATAACAATGGCAATAATATAATGAATAAAAGTGACAGTCATAATGATATTGATGTAAATGACAATGATGATGATAATAATGACAATGATAATAACATTAATAATGATAATAGTAATAATGATAATGATAACAATGACAGTAAAAGTGACAGTGATAATGATTGATAACAACATGATGACAATGATGATGATGAGGATGATTGATAAAACAATAATAATAATTAATAATAAAATAATAATAATATAGAAGAAGAAAAGAAGAAAGAAGAGAAGAATAGAAAATAATAGTAATGATAGAGCGTGAACTTCCTTTCCACACACACTCCCTTCCAGAACCTTCGTTCCCAGACACAGCTAATCCACCCAATTAAATGTCGTGCAACAAGAACTTTAATCCAATGATCCGCGTATTATCATTATCAACGGTGCCGTACGCGTGTCCGCCCCCGCCCCCCCCCTCCACCTTACCCCACCTCCAAACCCCGCCACCCCCTACCGCCCTAAGTCTTGGGGTTAATCTTGTGACACCGCGCTGGCAACAACGTGGGGGGGGATTTTCATAAGTGTGGGTGGGGGGGACGGGAGGGATTGGGGGGGGGGAGAAGGGGATTTCTTGGTCGTATAAATCCCCCTTTCTGGTGCCTTCTCTTGGGATTCGGGTTTACATGAGGGTGATGTGTTAAACCTTAAATCCGTGCTGTGAAGGTTGTATATTTTATGTGTGTCGCGTAGGGGTATTTTAGGTTTGGTATAGGTGTAGTGGAGGAGTGATAGGGAGGGAGAGAAGAGAGAGAGAGAAGGGGGAGAGGAGAGAGAGAGAGAGAGAGAGAGAGAGAGAGAGAGAGAGAGAGAGAGAGAGAGAGAGAGAGAGAGAGAGGAGAGAGAGAGAGAGAGAGAGAGAGAGAGAGAGGAGAGAGAGAGAGAGAGAGAGAGGAGAGAGAGAGAGAGAAGAGAGAAGAGAAGAGAAGAGAGAGGAAGGATATAGGGTGTAAGAGAAATAGGAAGAAGAAAAAAGAGAGAAGAAGCAGAAGAAGAAAGGGAAAAGGAGAGGGAGAAGAATAAGGAGAGGGAGTGAGAATGTGAGATGGAGAATAAGAGAGAGTGGGAGAAGGAGAGACAGGCAGAGGCAGAGAACGATAGGAAGAAATAAATAGAATACCAATTCACAGAAAAGGATTATTAAAAATTCCGTCACATTCCAAGACATAACATTATGAACACTTCCTTCTGCCTTCTGCGTGTTATGTTTATATATACTCTCTTCTTTTATTTCTCACTATTCTTATCACTCTGTTGGCTCATTTAAGCTATTTTGCCTCGTAACTTAAGCAAAAAACAAACACACGTACACAAACACACGTACATATACAAAACCAAAAACAAACACGTACACAAACAAAACAAAAACTTACACGTACACAAAGTCAACAAACAAAAAAACAAACAAAACAAGGAACAAACATTTACAACAAAAGAAACAAAACAAACACGTACACAAACAAAACACCAAACAAACAAAACACCAAACAAACAAACACGTACACAAACAAAACACCAAACAAACAAACACAACACCAAAAAAAATAACACCCACGTTGTCCACACAAACAAACCCAAACCCAGACCTACAGTGCCATGCCCTCCCAGCCTCGGACAGGGAGGGCAGAGAGGGTGCCGAGGCGACAGGGGAAGGGGCAGGGTGTGGCAGAGTAAAGGTGACCGCCAGAGCCCTCGCACACGCGCGCGCGCACACACTTCCGTTCAAGGGGGGAGGCTGCTTTACAATGTCAGCCACGTGAGAGGAGGCGCCGCGGGGTATAAAGCCTGTGCTATCCGCTTTAGATAGCCCGCCGCTCTTTTCCTTCTCTCTTTCTCAAATTTTCGTCTTTTTTCCGTGTTTTTTCTTTCTTTTACGTTGTTTTTATGTGTTTTTTATTTCTTTTGTGTCTCTTTTTTCTTTCTTTTATGTCTTTTTTTCTCTTTTGTTTTGCAAGGTTATATGTGCATGCAAATGTGAGTGTATAAATACGCGTGTAAAGGCATACATGCACGTGCTTTTATAGACATTAAATACACAAGCACAAATATTGACACACACACACACACACACACACACACACACACACACACACACACACACACACACACACACACACACGCACACACCAAACTAAAAGACAAACACATACAGATAAACATATATACATGCATGTTCTTTGTCCCATCTGTTTATGCAAAATATTGCCATTCGTCGAGCAGGAGATATACATCGAATCGATAATATTATCTCGCCCCCTATTCATGTGAATTTATCCATTTTGTTCTGGTTTCTTTTGCAATTTTTTCTTCTTCTCTTTCCGGCCGTGGACGCCCTTCTGCCTCCTTAAGATTTCTCCGCCTCCTTGCCAGCAGCTCCTTCAGGTACATGATCAAGCTGTTTCTCTTTAGAAGAAATTGTGTGATATTTCTTTCTTTAACTCATTTTGCTGTTCTTTGCTTACGTTTCGGTTTGCGTGTGTGTGTGCATATATATATATATATATATATATATATATATATATATATATTATATATATATATATATATATATATATATATATTATAATTATATATTAATATATATATATATATTGTGTGTGTGTGTGTGTGTGTGTGTGTGCGCACACACACACATTGTGCTTGTATGAGTTGTAAACTCTGACAAGACATGCGAGAAGGCGACACAAAGAGAGAGAACGAAGGAATGACGCCCATACATCAACGCATCACACGCAGTCACGCCCACATCGCGACCGCAGTCAATCATGCTTCCTCCATCGACCCAAAATTAATAATCTTTCCTTCTCTCCTGCATACAAGGGGCGACCCAGTCCAAGGGGTGAATTTGCCTCCGAGTGTAAAAGGGTGATTTTAAGGGTCGTGGGCGTGTTGTGAAGGGCGGGGAAGGGGGGAGGGGGCGGAGTGGCAGGATTGGAGTCTAAGAATGTGTCTCGTGGCTTTCTTCTAAGACGTTGGGGTAAGTGTTAGGCGTTTTCTTGAGACGTGTGTGGGCGTGAGGATCTCTGGATTGGTGTCTCAAGTGAACGTCTTAAAAAGTTTGTGGATGATTTTGGGTGTGTGAAAAAGAGAAAGCCAGACAGACTCCAACAGACAGACAGACAAACAGCTAAACAGACGGACAGAGACAGAGAAACTGACAAAGACACGGGGAGAAACTGACAGACATTAAGAAGGGGAAGTGAAGTAGAGAAGACGAGAGGGGGGCCGAAGACAAGGATGAGAGAGAGGGAAAGTAAAACAAGAAAAATACCAAAATAACGAAATTTCTCGCAGAGAGGGAAGAGGGAGAGGGAAAGTAAGACAAGAAGAAAATATCAAAATGACATCATTTCTCCCACGCACCTCAAACACCATCCTCCGCCTGGCCACAAACACCCAACCATCCCCGTCCATAGAGACCAAAAATGCACGTAAAGCAAAGGGATAAACACCTTTTGGAATCTCACGCCGAACACCCATAAATAACCCCGGCAAATTCCTATCTCTGTTAGAAGCAACATTAAGAAGAATGATCACCCGACGTCCTTAATGACTATACATATTTCCATTAATCGCTTTTGGCTCTTAATGATTTTCTCGCATTTTTCTCTCTCGCTCTCTTCTCCCTTTTTCATTTTGCATCAAATTAAAATCTGAATTCAACGTGCATAGTTACGTTCCTCGGATATATCGCATATTACGTATGTACAAACGCATTAAGTCAGATAAGTGCAGGAAACAGAAGTTAATTTGCGATTTAATTTACTTTCTTTGGGTAAATTATTGTAATTGTAATGGTATTTATTCTTTGCTATTTAATCTTATTTTGGTTGTTTCGTATATAAGGAATGGTCTTGTTTTGTTTATGAACAATGTTGATTCGTTGATAACTGATTGGTACTTTGTTTGGGATTTGAATGAGTTATGGCCGTATCTCTCTCTCTCTCATTCTCTCTTTTACTCTCTCTCTCTCTCTCACTCACTTTGTCTCACTTTTATTGTCTCTCTCTCATTCTGTTTCAGTTTTAGTCTCTCTCTCTCTCTCTCTCTCTCTCTCTCTCTCTCTCTCTCTCTCTCTCTCTCTCTCTCTCTCTCTCTCTCTCTCTCTCTCTCTCTACTCTGTCTTTTGTCTATCTACCAATCTATTTATCCATATCCCTTCCTTCCTTCCTTCCCTCCCTCAAGCAAATAATCCCACATCATACCCTCTTTGAGTATATTTCTCACGCACGGCGGCGAAAATTATTCTCCAAATAAGGACATCATATCCACGCTGGGGATTCCCCGTTCGAAGGTTGACCGCCGTTCATTCCGGGTTCGAATGTGCATTGGTCTCCGAGTGTTGCACAGGTATGTAAGTACACGGATTTTGGATTAGGTAAGTATACGGATTTTGGGCCAGGTAAGTATGGGCCAGGTAGTACGCGGATTTTGGGCCAGGTAAGTACGCGGATAAAAGTACGCGGATTTGGGCCAGGTAAGTACGCGGATTTTGGGCCAGGTAAGTACGCGGATATTGGGCCAGGTAATATATTGGGCCAGGTAAGTATTTGGGCCAGGTAAGTACGCGGATATTGGGCCAGGTAAGTGTTTTGGGGGGTAAGTACGCGGATATTGGGCCAGGTAAGTTTTGGGAATACACGAATTTTGGCCCAGGTAAGTACACGGATTTTGGGCCAATTGCATTCGTCCGTACAAACCGAAAATCTGATCGGCTGGGATTCTCTCTGCGTTAGTGATCGATGTCCGGCATATAATAGTATTGCGAAGGGACTTTCGTATTTCCTTGATAGTAAGTTTTAATAAGTTTGTAAGAGTACGAACAGTTGGGTAAATGTGGGAAATTGATATAATTTCCTGCGGTTTTCGATTTATTTTTAAAGATTTCAAGCGTATGTTTAAGGAATTGTTATCAATTATATATTCTGGGGATCTGGAATGTCGTGAGCGAGTGTTTACATAATTTGATGTTAACGGTTGGATCTAAAATACTCACTTTGTCTCACTTTTATATTCTCTCTCTCATTCTGTCTCAGTTTTAGTCTCTCTCTCTCTCTCTCCATGAGGAATTCTCACCTTTCGCTCCCTTCCAAAGAGTAAATAACTTATAACACACTTGTTCTAGTTAAACGACAGAACGATGACATAACAATAATCTAGTCTTACGTGGTGCTATGTTAAAAGGCAAGAAAGGTTGTTATCCACCTTTCTTCCCCTTTAACATAACACCACGAAAGATTTAGTTTTCAATCGAGACCGCTTACATAATGCACCGTCACAGCCAAGCCCTATCAACTCTGAGCCAAGCTTCCCTGTCATAGCTCGCTACTCACCCGACAACTTGGATGAAACTTCACCCTCGACAACAGCCTCTCAAGATCCAACTTAGCCACGCTTCTAAGGCCTTCGCTATAGAGTGGGGGTGTCAAGTATATCCACAGAGCTCTCCAGACACAAACACTGGATTTTCTGACCAACACGCACACGAAGAGCTTAAAAGGGCCGTCTGCTCCATACGTTTAGGCTTCAGCTACGGTTGCTCTAAGACTCTATTTCGTTTTAAGAGCTGAGACGTGGAAGCGACACCGTACAAGAAATAGCGAGACTAAAATCTATCTACAGTATTCTACATCTCATGATGTGCCAAACTTTATTCATGATGTCTTTTTGATATTTAATGAGAAGTTCAAGATAGTGGCAAACATTTCATTCCATTCTGCCAAAGTACACATCATTAACAGAGGGTTAGACAACGCATATTTCGATAGCGTTAACAAGGGAAATCGATCAATACGACAAATTCAACCAA
>NW_020870672.1:162671-165171 GCF_003789085.1 Penaeus vannamei | reverse complement strand
CACACACACACACACACACACACACACACACACACACACACACACATATATATATATATATATATATATATATATATATATATATGCATATACATATATGTATATACATATCATAAATGTATATACAATAAATATGTGTATATATATATATGTGTGTGTGTGTGTGTGTGTGTGTGTGTGTGTGTGTGTGTGTGTGTGCACGCGCGCGCGCCTGCTGTCTGCTGCGTGTGCATGTGCGTGCAATGTACTCTTTCCCATAACCGTCTCGCGCCAGCACATGAAGGCAAGGAGCGCCGCTTACTCCTGCCTCCTCCATCTGCGGGAACAACTCTCGCCTCTGCAAGTGCTACTTACATTCGCCCCTTCAGCCCGCGTATCACTTGTGCTGTTGCCGCCGGTAGCACGTTCGCTCCGAAACCATCGTCGCTCCTCCAAACAAGCTAGTTCATTAACAACTACAACTCCCGTGTCAGTTAATGTTCGCGGGGAGTTGTGACGAGGCCCCTTTAACATGGGAAGGAGTCCAACGCAGGACGGTCGGTTATATTTATCTTTCTCTCTCTCGTTTTTTTAGTTATTTTTTTAATTAATTAATGATTTATTCATTATTATTATTTATTATTTTTTGTTGTTGTTGTTAATATGGTAGTCTGTCTCTAGCACTGTCCTTTGTTTACTCCTTTGTTTACTTCTGGTGCTACGTTCAGCAGTCTATGTCTAAATTTGTAAAGCAATTTTAGTCCCAACGCTTCATTGTCCAAGCTGTACTCTACTCATCTAAGTGTGTGAGAGGTTCATTTCATGCTTTTATTTCACATCCATTAGACTCTAGAAGCAATAAGTGCACTTCATTTGTTGTTTTTGTCATGTTTTACAATAGCAGCACCTGATTGTCCTGGAAAAACTACCCCTTCATTCACGTAAATGATGTTATACAGTGATCAATGATAACAAAATGCCTCATTTAGAAGTTCAGCCTCAGTAAACTACCTCATACATCCACGCATTACCAGCCACCAGAGTCAAGGTACAAAGACCCACCGAATGCCCACAACTCCGAACCGGTGGGCTCTCGTCTTCAAGTTTAACCCACACATCCGCCGCCCCATTCCACTCCATAATAGGGGAAGTGGGTCTGGCAGGAACTGACGACGAACCACGTCTTGTGTCACGAACAGCTGCTCTGAGGCTGTGTCTATCACCATACAACATCTCACACCGTCAACTTCCCCGTGTTAATTGGGACTTCCAACGCCGCCTGGGAGTAAATGATGCTTTGTTTATTGATCTGATTCTGCAATTCCTTTTTTTTTTTGGGGGGGGGACCTGGGGGCGGTATCTTGATCTTGTGATTCCCACATACTGTGTTTTTTTTTCGTGCTCATTGATGGATTCCCAAACTCTGTTTTTTTCTATGGATACCTGATTCTGTAAATCTTATTTTATTATTTTATTTTTTATCTTGTTATCTGATTCTGCAGTCCTTACTGTACATTATATCGTTAATCTGATTCCTTTCTCATTCTTTCTCTTTCTTCTTTTCTTTCTTTTTTCTTTTTTCCTTTTTCAGATGGATGAAATATCCATCTGTTTTTTTTTTTTGTTTTTTTTTCCATAGATGTCTGATAGCGTAATTTCCTAATTTCCTTGTTTTTTTTTTTTTTTTTTTTTTTTTTTTTTTTTTTTTTTTTTTTTTTTTTTTTTTTTTTACCATAGATGTCTGATAGCGTAAATTTCCATTCGTTTTTTTTCCATAGATGTCTGATAGCGTAAATTCCCATTCTGTTTTTTTTTCTTTCTTTCTTTTTCTTTTTTTTACCATAGAATGTCTGATTAACGTATATTCCCATTCTTTTTTTACCATAGATGTCTGATCGTGTAAAATTCCCATTCTGTGTTTCTTTCATCGTCGTTATCTGATCCTGTATATTCCCACTTTTTTACCGGTTATCTGATCCTGTTAATTCCCATAATTCTCTCTCTCTTTTTTAGTTCCATAGTTATCTAATCCTGTAATTTCCCACATTACTTTTTTAATGACACAATCGCCACAGGTACTCTCCTCCGACTGTCACTAGAGAGCACTTGGCACTGTGGCACTCATAACCCTACTTTGTATATACGAACGCATTATTCCTCTCAGAGTGTTGTATGATGTGTTGTATGTAGGATATATGTGCGCGCGCATGGTGTTGTATGTGTGTGTGTGTTTGAAAGTGTGAAAGAGAGTGTCGTGAAAAGAAAGAAAAAACAGAAAAAAAAAAAAAAAAAATAAAAAAAAAAAAGAGAAAAGGAGAAGAGAGAAGAGGAGAAAGAGTGAAGAGAAGAAAGAGAAAAAAAAAGAAAAAGAAAAAGAGAGAGAGAGAGCAATAAAAGCAATACGCCAGGATTCTATTTTCTGTAACTTATAGAGATATGCAATAGATATGCAATAAGCTTCTCTATTGTTTTTTGCGCACTGCACTTAATTTATAGTTTTGTATTAAAAGTATACTGCATC
>NW_020870672.1:152671-157671 GCF_003789085.1 Penaeus vannamei | reverse complement strand
CAGGAAATGAAGACGGACCGAATGCAGGAAGAGGAGGAAAGGCAGAGGAAATAAGGAGTCAGGAAGCCAGGGTGTAGAGTAAAAAGGAGGAGTATGCGGAGAACCTCGAACGAGAGAAAGAAGAAAGAAGGAAATAAGGGGACCCATAAGACGAAGAACAGAATAAAGAATCGGAAGCATAGGAGGGGCGAAAAGGGGGAGGAGGAGGTGCAGGAGAAGGCGAAGAAGGAGGAGGAGGTGGCAGGAGGAGGCGAATAAGGGAGAAGGCGGAGAGGCGAAGAAAGGAGGAGGAGGTGCAGGAGGGGGCGAAGAAGGAGAAGGAGGAGGTGCAGGAAGAAGCAAAGATGGAGGCGAAGAAGGAGGAGGCGCAGGAGTCGGAGGAGGAAGACTCACGCCAGCAGGAGGACACATAAACACTGCAGGTTCGTGGAAGAAGCAATAAAAGGCACGAGGTGGCTCCCGCACGCAAGATTAATATGGCAGATCCACGACATAAACCACTCGGGCCAGCGGTACCAAGGGCCTGTTCCGGGTTGCCAAACGGGCCGTCGTTAAAGGGGTCTTTACGGCCATCCTCCGTAAGGGTCATTATTCGATCTTTAGACGGGGCGTTCTGGATCGTCCGGCCGCCCTCGTTATGGGCCCACTAAGACCGCCGAAAGCACGAGAGTAAAAAGAATCGTCGGGGAGGCTTTGAACGGAGGCTTCGGGCTTCGTCTTGTCTGCGTCCGAGATGTTATTTCGATGTTTAGTTTTGTTATTGGGTTAGGCTGACGGGGGATGGCGGCCGACGTTCTCTCTCTCTCTCTCTGTCTCTCTCTCTCTCTCTCTCTCTCTCTCTCTCTCCTCACCCCCCTCTTTCTCCCCCACCTCTCTCTCTTCTCTCTCTCTCTCTCTCTCCTCCTTCGTCTCTCCTCGTTCGTCTATTTCCCTTTCTCTCTCCCTCTCTCTCTCTCTCTCTTTATCTCTCTCTCTCTCTCTTCCTATCTCCCCCCCACCTCTCTCCTCTCTCTCCTCTTCTCTCTCCTCTCGCTTCTCTCGCCTCTCTCTCTCTCTCTCTCTCTCCTCTCTCTCTCTCTCTCTCTCTTCTTTTCTTTTTTTTTTGTCTGCGAGAGAGATGTTTATTGCGTGATTAGCGTCTTTTGGGCGATTTTCCTTCCTTTCTTATTTTGTAGAAAAAGGTCGGGTGGGTGGGGGGCATGGGGGGGAGCTTTTTTATTTAACTCAGCCTGTGGTGGGTTTGGGGGACTGAATGTTATGTGAGAGAAAAGGTATTGCAGTCCTATGTTGTTTTTTTTTTTTTTTTTTTTTTTGTTCTAACTTGATTTTTATATTTCTTTATGAGTTCTCTCTCTGGTCTCTCTTGTCTCTGGTTTCTCTCTCTCCTCTCTCTTCTCTCTCTCTCTTTTACCTCATTACCGATACTCTCACTGGTCTTCCTCTACTCATTGACGGGCCCTAGGGTAAAAGTTTGAAAAAAACAGTTTAATAATTTGCATCTAACACACCACCACACACACACATACGCGCGCCAGTTGTTGGCAACAGAGTCACTTGCACATGCTGAAGATACCATAACCTTGTTTATTGAAGACTGAACACGATAAATATGATTGATAGGTCTCGTTCATCATGAAGAATACAGCAAAAAGTGCACAATACATGCAAACATTTACGTGTTTTGAGTATTGTGATTCTCTGTGTGTGCTGTCCGTAGAGATGTATATGTTTTGTATGTATATGTATAATATACATATTATATATATATACGCATATATATCAAAACAAATCATATATATGTAATGTATATGTATGTTAACAAAATATCATTATATATATATGCACACAACCAACACACACACACAGCATATGTATATAATATATATTATATTAATATATATACTAATATATATAATATATATATGTATATGTATTATGTGATATGTAATACAATATTCCCCTATATTTATATTTATTATATATGTATGTATATAAATTATGCATACATACACACACACACCACATAACCATATATGTGTGTGTGTGTGTTTTGTGTGTTGTTACACACACACACACACATTTACATCTGTGCATACAAAAACGCACAATGCCCCCGAACTGCCTCCTCCGCCCTCCACGCCCTCGGCCCGCAACGCCTCTAAAACTATACGACCATTTTCCCTCAATCTACAGCCATTAAGGATCCCATAAACCAACATTGCACGAGCACAGTCGCCACTCTCGGGGAAAATAATTTATGCTGTGGAAGATTTACTGTCTTGCGGATTATATGACATACATGATATTCCTGCTAAAGTGAAGAGGCTGGATTTGCATACGGCCGAGATGGGGGGTTTGGGCGGGTCTCGCTGTCGATTTTATTTAGCGTTTTGGGTTGTTTTGTTCGGTTGTTTGGTCGTGGATTTGTTTGTTTGGTTGTATTTTTCTTCATTCGTATTGTTGTTTTTTCTTCTTTTTCTTTTATCTTGTTGCTTATAATTTTGGGACTTTCCTCTTTCGCTCCCTTATTATCCTACTTTATTACCATTATTAATTTATTACCATTGCCTCTTTATTATCACCACACAACATACACCAACAACACCACTAAAACACAGCACACCAACAAAACACAAACACATACACACATACATCCCACACTCACACGATTAGTTCCATATACATATATATATGCTGCAATACATAGTACACGGACATATAGTGTGACCATTAAATATCCCAAGTTTTGATGATACATAAAAATACAAAAGGACAATATGTATGTTAGTAAATAATAATGTGGTGTTACATATATGTTTATGTTACTATACTACCTTATATTCATACTCTATGATGAGAAATATAGTTTCTGTGTGCGAGCGTGCCCTAGAGGTGGCATCTGGCTGCCGAGTCCATTAAACGGATGCTCGCGGCTCCGATTACCTAATACGACTTTCGTGAGACAGAAGTGGCAGTAAGAGTCGAGAGTGATGGATGTGTGTCTGTTGCGGGTTTCGAGTATTTAACTTTGTCCGCAAAGAAACTTTTTCCCGCAGAAAGCCAACGAATTCCTTTGCCCAAGAATAGCGCTATAGTAACCACATGGTTGAGTGTTCAGTTGTGCCTACGGCGGAGCATTTTGCCAAAACGTCTGTTTGCACTTACATGGATGTCGATTATGTTTGTTCTCTTCAAATGTGGAAGTCCTGCGAACTTGTGTGTATCTTGTTGAAGTTTATCCGGATTATTATCTTGATATTCGATTTCGACTGGTTAATGCCCGTTTGCATTGCACTTCGACTTATGCGACGATAAATTAATTACTAATCATGCGTTATCTTTCTCAGGATTAAGAAACTACTTATTTTTCCTAATTTACTAAATTAGCCCCACACATTATTATACGTCAACAAACGACATATTCGAATGTGATATATGCATATATATATGTATCTAATGTATGGTATGTATTAATGAATAGCATACAATGTGATATATAGTACTGATTATGTAGTAAGAATACATATAATATCATACTAATATATATAATATATATAATATATAATAATATATATATATATATATATTAAGAAAAAACGCCAGGGTGCTGGGACATTGAGTATGTCCACTGCGAGGAGACGAGCACTGAGGAAACGTATATTGAGTGAGTAATATGGACAGAACAAATCCATTTCAAGCCAGTACTGACTTCGGCCAAAATGGCACAGAGAGTAGAAAGTGCCATTATTTCGTGCAAATTCAAATGTGATACATACATCAGACATAACTACACGTCTTATGCATTTCTCATATGTTGCACGTACTAATAAGAGGACAGCTGTCAGTACTCTGTAGATGTGTACTATCTCATGCTCTATCTCATTGTGCCGCTAAACCGTAACAATAAACGTTTCTCTTATTGCGCGAGATACATTCTTTTATCTCGCATTGCCAAGATGGAGGATACGGCTCGAGAACCCACCTAATTATCAACACTTCCGACCATATATCGTTGTATTGCCGAAGAATGAAATGACTTTATCTTTTTACCCAAAATTTATACACGAAGGTATTCACACAGTATCGACATTACTTCCCGCACTCTATTCCCGTATAAGATGCGCATCCAATCCAAATTCTAATTTACCAAACTCTCACTGATGTTTATTTTTCAGAGAAATCCATAAGGTAAACGACATACCCGCTAACAATACCATCCTGATTCCTAATTTTCGTTACTCGCATACATAATTACATACTTTGCGAATCTAGATGATATCCATAACAATCCGGTCTCTACAAATATCTGACCGTAGTTAGGTGTGAATAGTCTGCCACATCGTGTATATCCTTTCATTATATCATGGTGTGTGCTCCTGTCGCGCTCCGTGCGTTGGTGTCCATGTTGTGTGTGTGTGTCTCACGTAGGTTCCCAAGCACATCGCGCGTACGGTTAGAACGGGCAATGATTGTGTGTTGATGTGTGTGTTATCGGGTGGTGCAAAATCAAAATGACTTCCGCCGCCAGGGGTCTCTGGAGGTTGCACCATAGGCACCAGCGATGTAAGACGAGACTGACCACCTCCACACGAATAATATTTCTGGGTCTAATCATTCAACCGAACTCGCCGTCCAGCGAATTATGTGGTCTTGATCCTTGTGTGTCTTGTGGCTACGTCGCGTGCTTGCGTGCAGTTGTGATCAACTCACTGCTAGTGTGTGTGTGTGGTTGTTGGCGTGCCATGATGGGCCTGTGGTTGAGGGTGTGGCGTGCGACTATGGTGGAGTTGATATAAATGTGTGTGGAGGGACCACCACACCAGAGCGTGCGGGGGTTAAGGGGATTGCCGGGTTCTAAGCCGCTTTTGGGCATGTTGTGTGTGTATATCACTTCAACCTAATCGTGTTTTTCTGTAAACGACAAAGACCACGTCGATGGATCGTGTGGGTCGCGTGTGTGTGTTGGGTCGATGTCGTGCGTGCGTGCTCTCGTCCACATG
>NW_020870672.1:125171-135171 GCF_003789085.1 Penaeus vannamei | reverse complement strand
GAGAGGAGGGAGGGAGAGAGGGAGAGGGAGGGAGGAGGGAGGGAGAGGGAGGGAGGGAGGGAGGGAGAGGGAAGGGGAGAGAGAGAAGGGAGAGAGAGAGAGAGAGAGAGAGAGAGAGAGAGAGAGAGAGAGAGAGAGAGAGGCAGAGAGAGAGAGACGCAGAGAGAGAGAGACAGAACAGACCAGCCAGACAGAACAGACAGACAGACAGAGAACAGGACAGACAGACAGACACAGACAGACAGGATCCAGCCCGCCCGAGCGAGAGCGAGCCCCTCTCGCGCCGTGCCCTCAGCCGCGCGACGGGCAGGCGGGCAGCGGCAGCGCGTCGGCGGCGGATTCCGGCAGCGCGGTCACGTAGCAGCCGAGTCATGCGCCATATGTTAAACGAGATACTTAATCCCGCGCTCGTTCGGGCGGCGAGGGGCTCCCCGGGATCCGAACGAGCTGATCGGCCGGCGAAGACGAGGCCCCGGGATCCGAACGAGCGATCGGCCGGTGAAGACGATTCGATACGATATTATATATATATATATATATATATATATATATATATATATATATATATATATATATATATATATATATATATATGAAGACGAGCGCTCGTGGCTGCGCAGGTGGGGGTTGGCCCCGGGGTGCGTGTGGGGGGGGGGGAGGTGTGTGTGTGTGGTGTGTGTGTGTGCGTGTGTGTGTGTGTGTGTGTGTGTGTGTGTGTGTGTGTGTGTGTGTGTGTGTGTGTGTGTGTGTGTGTGTGTGTGTGTGTGTGTGTGTGTGTGTGTGCGCGTGTGTGCGTGTGCGCGTGTGTGCGTGTACGTGTGCTCTGACGTTTTGTTTATCGTTATATGTGTGCTCACGTATGTACGTATGTGCGTATGTATATATGCATGCATGTGCGTACATACGAGTCCCAGCACCGCGTTCGCCCCGACCGGCGGGCGCTGACCTGACCTGACCTGGCTCCGCGCTGCCCCGCCCTTCCTCCGTTGCAGTGCCCACGCCCTCGAGCCCGGGTGTCATCTCCGCCCGCTGCACGCACGCACCAACACACACTCACACATGCTACATACCTCGCGCTTCTACGAACATACACACGCACGCACACACACGCACGCACACACAAGCGCTCTTTCAGTACACAAAAAGTGAGCTTTCTTCCACACTCCCCCCTCCCCTCCCTCCTCCCCTCCCCTGCGCCCCCTTCCCTCTCCTTCCCCCTCTCTAACGTCTCCCGTTCCCCGTTCCCTCCCTCTTCTATCTCCCCTCTACTTCCTTCCCTCTTTCCCTCCTCCTTCCTTCCCTCTCCCTCCCTTCCTCTCCGTCCCCTCTCCCCCTCCTTCCCCTCCTCTCCCCCCTCTCCTCTCCTCCCTCTCGCCCTCTCCCTTATTACCTAACCATTAATCAACCCCATTAAGCAAAACACACTCCCCTCCCTCCCCCACCCTCTCCCCTCCCTCCCCTTCTCCCCGCTAAAACACAGGTTAGCCTTTACATAATCACTGTTTGTTTACACAGCCCTTTCCCACGTTTCAAGAGGGAGGGGGGGAGGGGAGGGGGAGAAGAGGTGGGGTGTGGAGGGAAGGGAAAGATAGGTTGGGATAGGTGGAGGGAAAAGTGAGAGGAGTGGAGGAAGGGAGAGAGGGGATGGAAGGGAGAGAGGGAGTGGAAGGGAGAGAGGGGAGTGGAGGGAAGGGAAAGAAAGATAGGTGGGATAGTGGAGGGAAGTGAGAAGAAGTGGAGTGGAAGGGAGAGACGGGGAGAGTAGAGATGCGCGAAAGAGAGGGGGAGTGGAGGGATTGAATGGAGAGAGGGGAGTGCGGGAGGAAGGGAGAGAACGAAAGAGAGGTGGGGATAGGTTGGAGGAGAAGTGAGAGGAGTGGAGGAAGTGAGGAGAAAAGGGGATGGAAGTAACGGGAAATGAGAGGGTGGAGTGGAGGGACAGGGAGAGAAGGGGCGTGGAGGGAAGGTAGAGAAAAAGAAGAGGTGGGATAGGTGGCGAAGTGGAGAGGAGTGGGGAAAGGGGAGAAGGGGATTGAGGCGAGGAAGAGGGGAGTGGAGGGAACGCGGAGAGAACAGATAGGTGGGATAGGTGGAGGGAATGAGAGGAGGCGAAAGGGGGGATTAAAGGAAGTGAGTGGAGAAGAGGAGTGGAGATGCGGAGTGAAAGAGAAGAGGAGGCCGAGGAGAGGTGGGGGGAGAAGGAGGAGGTGAACCGGGAGGGGGTGGAGGGAAGGGAGAGGAGTGGAGGGGGGCATGGGGGGAATGAGTGGAAGCCTGAAAGTAGTACATTAATTAGCCAGCAAGCAACTGTATTTCCTTTGTTTTGATTTAGTAGAGTCTTATATATATATACATAATACATAATATATATAATATATATATATATATATATATANCGTCCATTTATAACATTATAATATACGTTGGGAGAAAATAGGGCCAAGCAACAATAAAATCACCATCTGCATATAAATCTTCATCAAATATACACTTGGATGAAACTGAAAAGGCGCTGGTCGTTTTGTGCGGAATGCTGTTACACTTCTAATGGTATATTCTGAATTGATACAAACAAAAACAAAAAAATAATGAGATGGCCAATACACAAAATTCAAAAGAATGGAAAGAACACAAAATTGAAAATTGTCAATATTGCGCGTTAATTTTCTATCACTTTTCATTAGTGGAAAGCCAATACAAAAAAAAAAAAATACTTTCGTGCTATGACGTTTTGGTTTCCATGTACCAGAAAAATGTATATTTCACACCAAATATAATAGCCATAAAATCACTATTAGATTTTTTTCTTCTTTTTTTTCTGTCTCTATAACATTGCTCTTTTCTAAGTCTAATATTTTGCGAGACCCAACCAGAATAGTGGAAAAAAATTATTATTCATGTATCTGCTGTATATCAGAAACTAACAAAAAACAAGCAAAACGTGTTAGAGTTTCTAATCTAAAATACCTATTTTGATTACCCCCATAAAATAATATCTCTCTTTTAATCAGCACAGAAACATTTACAAAAAACAATAGTAATGATACATAAATAATTTAGTAGCATTCCAATGTGTAGAGAAAGTTACCTAGCCAGCAAGCGAAATTCATCTTTATATATTTGAGGTCCCATCCCACTCGCCCTCGTTTGGTTCCCACCTGAAACTTACTCTTAATACTCTTATTGCGCAGCATAAATACACACGCCAAATACATAATATAAAATGAAAATAAATGAACACACGCAAAAATACATATAAAATTAAAATAAATGTAACACACGCAAATACATAATATAAAAATGAAAATAAATGTAACACGCAAATACATAATATAAAAATGAAAATAAATGTAACACATGCAAACACATAATATAAAAATGAAAATAAATGTAACACACGCAAATACATAATATAAAAATGAAAATAAATGTAACACGCAAATACATAATATAAAAATGAAAATAAATGTAACACACGCAAATACATAATATAAAAATGAAAATAAATGTAACACACGCAAATACATATAAAAATGAAAATAAATGTAACACACGCAAATACATAATATAAAAATGAAAATAAATGTAACACACGCAAATACATAATATAAAAATGAAAATAAATGTAACACACGCAAATACATAATATAAAAATGAAATAAATATAAACACAGGCAAATACATAATATAAAAATGAAAATAAATGTAACACACGCAAATACATAATATAAAAATGAAAATATGTAACACACGCAATACATAATATAAAAATGAAATAATATAACACACGCAAATACATAATAAAAAATAAAATAAATGTAACACGCAATCATTTTACGGACATTTCATCGAAGCAATTATCGCAGCCTAAGAGCCACGATGGCCTAACAAGCAATTAACAAGCGGTCATTAACGGTACTTGTTTACGGCTTCTCATATTCCATTGAGTAATTCTATAGCGTCTTTTCCGAGGTGTTACAGGGTGTTCTGCTACAGGGAACGTGGGGTCATCTTGGGCGGAGCTTAAACATTCTAAGGTAGAGTCATACTGCTCATATACGAATTTTTTTAATATAATAAATCGTTATTATCTTTACTTCCCAATAGAAGAAATATTTCTTTGAGAAGGGTCCTACATATGCCAAAAAAAAGAAATAATAATCGAATATCATTTTAATGAAATAATCTATAAAGATGAATAAGCTTGCGAATCATTATAAATATTTTTTTCCCTTTCAAAACTGATATATAAATAACATTTACAAACATTATATTTAGCATTCAAGGAGGCAGACGTAGTACAATTCCACCAGACTTATCCCTAACGCATTCTTTAAATATACTTTTTTTCAAACAGTTCTGATTAAAAGTAGATTAACAATAACTACCTAACAATTTTGTCATTATAACGTCATATGTGTGATACGTCGAATAATCCTTTTTCATTGGTCTTGCGCTTCTGCAATTTTATGGGAAACATATATAAGAAATTGTGTTCCTTCCTTTTTTCTTTTTTCTTTTTTTTGCGCCTGATAAAGTCAAGAATTTCGCCAACATTCATGTAGTAAATTACCTCACTTAAGATATTATTGACTATGTGCAAAGGAAGGCCATGATAATGCGTAAATAGTAAAATATACGACAAAGCGATGCAAAGATTACTCGGAAACTGTTTGAATGGAAATTACAAGTTCATATATAACGTATTCAGCCGCCGTTCGAACGAAAGAAGTCGAAATAAGAGTTTCCGAAGAAAATGCGTATCACAACTGTTTGTTTAACGCGTGACCGTCGCTGTATAAGTGCTTTTCAGTTATTTGACACCACTGTATATTCTCTACAGTTCCTACCACTTATTTCTTTTCAAATAAGCTTCAGGTTCTGCAAATCTTTTAAACTCTCTATCACCCATTGCCTTTCACTCTGAATTTCCTTCACCTTTTGGAAACGTCGCCTGTAAACAGCTTATCTACTGAAACAGACCTCCGATTGAAACAGGAAGGATGTAATACTACAGACTCTGGGGTGATATCGAAGGTGGAAACGCGCTGGGAAATACGGCTCTACAAATGTCTCTATATTAACTATATATTAACTCTGAACGGCCCCTCGCTACGGCATGTTCAACCATCTCTGTTACTCTAATGCCATTAATACTTATGAACTTAAAATTCTTACTTGCAGAGCTGTTGAGCTGGATTTCGAATCGGCTTCCCTGACCTTGTGGAGACTACATACTTGGCATTTGTCAACCTGAAAAGGGTAAAAATGCCTGTCACGATCTTTCTCATATCTTACAGTTAGAAAGAACAGAATCTTATTTCAAATGAAAATAAGAAAACTATTACATTCACGTATGCATTCATACATACAAATATCAACTTTCCTTCCTTCCTTCCACCCATCCATCCTTCTATTCATCTATTCATAAGCATTCCATCCATCCACCCGTCTATTCATCAACTTTCCATCCATCCATCTACCTGTCTATTCATCAATTTTCCATCCATCCATCCTTCCATCTATCTATCCATCTATCCTTATATCTATTCATCCATCAAACTTCCATTCACCCATCCATCCATCCATCTACCATCCATCCTTCCATCTATTTACCTATCCACCCATCCTTCCATCCATCCATCCAACAACCTTCCATCCACCCATCCATCCATCAACATTCCATCATATCTATCTATTCAACCTTCCATCCATCCATCTATCCATCCATCCATCCATCCATCCACTCAACCATCTATCCATCCATTTTTAACAACCATCCACTAATTACAGTACTACAAATATATTAAGTTAGGAAGAATCAGAAAACCTTCAAACATTCATATGAACAAATTGGCCGTTTTTATAAAGAGGGAATAATGAAACATTTCGTTTTATGCTTCTAGTCGAAAAGAAGGATAAAAACAACTTACATTTTCTTGAGCATATTCACTCAGGTCAGTCCAGTAACAATTTTCCAAAAGCCGTCTCACGGTCTCAGCCTTTGCTGCATCAGAAAAAAATATATATATGAATAACCCATTTTTTAATATGTATATGAGAAACTGAACAGACTAGCCCAGATAAGGAAACACAATATGGGAGAAAAGAAAACAGGCTGAATCATAAGTAAATAAATCCATAAACTCATTTTCTTAATATTGATAACCAATTGACACCAGGATTGCATGTTCACAAGCTGTCTGGTACTATGTCTACCTGATCTTGCCTCTCTACCCCATACCTTGAACTTTCACAAAGAAAAGTTTTAATTTCATTACTATTATTACTGTTCATAATAATGATGATTATGATAATAATGAAAATGATAGCAATAATAATAATATTAATAATAATAATAATAATAATAATAATAATAATAATAATAATAATAATAATAATAATAATAATATTAATAATAATAATAATAATAATAATAATAATAATAATAAAATAATAATAAGCATATAATAATATAATAAGTATAATAACAACAGCAATAATTATGGTAACAACAGTATTAGAAAGGAATGGGCTAACATACATGGTCAAGTAGGCATAGTAATCAACTCCTTGGAGACTAAGTGCTTGTGACGAAACAAAGCCACACGGAAAGTGCATGTAGCTAACACTAATGGGTTACTTCCCTCTTATCCATATTAAATCTAGAAAAATAACATTTGATGGAAAGAGCTACCAAAAACTCACTAAAATGTTGGCCCGACTTTAGAATATGAGCTTCATTAAAAGCCTTGAGCTTTTCTTCCTCAGAAGCAGGAACAAATCTTCTTTCATAACCAGTCTTTCCTCGATAGTACATTAATCCATCTGACACAGAATAAAAAGATAAATATACATTAGACATATATAAAAGCTGGTTCATAAGATACCTTTGATTTTTTCATGCATTTCCAAAGGATTCTAAAAATTCCAGTAAAATTAAATATAACACAAATGTTTCTCATAGATTTCAAAGCAAGAGCATTTGTGCCACCTTCCATCATAAACTCCTTAGCAGATTTCCTTATACTCTTTTTTCTATGGAGGGGCACAGCACGAGCATGTGTTCCAGTCTCTAAATAATGTCGAATATGACTGAGGTGTTGGTACCCTCCTTCTCCCTTTGTAACCA
Source organism: Penaeus vannamei (assembly GCF_003789085.1). Classification (NCBI taxonomy): domain Eukaryota; kingdom Metazoa; phylum Arthropoda; class Malacostraca; order Decapoda; family Penaeidae; genus Penaeus; species Penaeus vannamei. The sequence goes on along the minus strand of NW_020870672.1, from coordinate 128,039 downwards.
ACACACCTGCCTGAATTACAAGAACTCAACTTAGTTATTAGAGTATCAGAGGATCTTATAGTATAGTAACACTTGAAAGTATATTTACTTCATGTCTTGTGTACCTTTTATACAATTGTGCAAAGTACAATCCTTATAACAAAGAACAATAATACTGACCACAACATCAACAGTATGGAACTTGTGGCATTCAAGGTCTGGCATAAGAACATAATACTCTGTCTGAAAATTAACTGCCTCGATGTCTCCTCTCACTGCATCTATGATCCTCTTGCGATTTTTTTCTCTTTCAGCTGGTGTGTTATGTTGAATCTAAAAATCAATTAATTGTGAGCTTGCAACCAGTGGGCACTATTTAACAAATATGGAATGATCTGTGTATAACATTATTGTAAAAGAATATATATAAGAGAATATCTTTTCTATCTACACATATCATACTTGCCTTAAAACCTGGTAATCTAAGAATTCTCTTAATGTGTACCTTAGCAGGACACCCCATTTTCTTAGTGTCATACATTCTATTTCTTCTTTTTATAACAGCAATTTCTTCTTCCTGTGTGTGAAAAAGTTCCAATAATTCTGGCAAAACATTACCAAAATAACTTTCACAAAAATCCACCACTAATATATGATACCCTATACTGGTATAGATGCATCAAAAATATCCATTGCAGACCAGTTGAATGTACTATGATGAAGTTGGTAAGTGCTGTGCATTAAATGATTATATATGCCCAATTATAAATTCATACATTGTAGATTACAAACAAGAAATACTAATCGTCATCATACATCTAAGTCCAGGTCTCCCCTGTAACATGGGCTCTTGATTTTTGACCAATTACCTTGGTATACTAATTATCAAAGCTTAATCTTACTAAAAATACATTCATTCATTCATTCATTTACATAATCCAGCTTTCATTCAGGAGCATTAATAAGTGTGTAAAATATAGGTCTAATTAAACAAACAAAGATTCACTACCTCTATCCTATCCCTTCGTGCAGCATATCTCCTCTTGTTCCAAATTCCAGTATCCATTCCTAGGTGGCACTCCATGACATAAGTACCAGCCTCAATGAACGGAACACCTGTGTATTCTACGGGGACAGGATCATATCCCCGTCCCTTTGTACCTAAAGTGATGCAGTACCGGATGTGTTTTCTTCCCTCTCTCACAAATGCCTTTAGATCATGACCTATGAAAATACAATAACAATGATGAAGATAACAAAAATTGCTGTATAATACATGCATATGAATAGGAAGTATCTCACCAAATGACACCTTCAGGCACAAAGACAACTCTTCTCACCATCTTTATCAAAGACTCCTTCTTTTCGATGACCAATATAATGCATGCCAGTGGCTTTCTCTTCTTCTCTGATGTAGTGAAGAGCCTCTTGGAATGTATATAAAGTTTGCAAAGAACCTTTATCATGCTGCTTAGCTCTACAATTCAGGTGTTTCTTGTCCTCTGATTCATATAAAAGCTGCTTTTGTACTGAAAGCAGGTCATGCTGAAAACAGTTCTTACTGTCTTCCTCGGTGCTGGGTATCTCAACCTTGACCCTCATTCTATACTTTTCTTGCACAGCACTTCTCGCTAATGCATGCTTTCTGTGCCTTCCCCTGGTTGACTCTCTACTGTGGCCAGCTTTCTGTTCAGGAATAAATCATCTGTGCAGTCTTTATTCTCAGGCATGATTATCCTTAATCCTTAAGAAAAAGAGCTCAAAACTTGTAAAACAATAATAATCCTAGATGTAACAGTGAAATGAAAAACAGCTTCAGCAGTAAAATACTGATATACATACAACAAAACGAATTCATACACAAAAGTCATTTATTATATGACTAAATGATGAGTCACATACAGAACACATTGCCCAGTAACATTATTAAAAACTCTTAGGGCTTGGATTAGGCATCAAGTATTACTATCACTATCAAAAATAATTATTAAAGACCTAAACAGGAAGGAAGTCCAAGGGTGCACAAATCAGTAGCCTGCTGGTCTGGGGCTACCAGAAAAAACGTGCGGGCCACTGACAGAGGTGTGATAACCCACCACACTACCACAGAAAACAGTTGCTGCATTTGCATGCCACTAAAATTGCCTCTTTAGTACCCCATGTCTCATCACCATGGTGTTTTTTATTTTTCTATTATAGAACTTAAGACAGAGTCCTCAATTAAATGTTCTCTTTAACTCCTCTCTTTTACATGTTGGCCTACTAGATCCAATGTTAGGCTACCAAATCTGGAAGCCATGGTAGCCCCGTGGGATAAAATGTCAATGTCTGAGTTGTGCACCCCTGAAGGCACAAAGGGAACATGAGATAGGAGAAAGAATATGAGGCAAATAATGGCCATTAATATACAACAATCTAGAAAAAAAAATGATATCACACTTGAGTAGGTGATGTGGACTCATTCCTACAAAGGTACTTAAACAACAACACACCTTGTATCTTTTTATGGTAATAGGTCTATGATCAGTAGAACTGGCCTTCTTGAGTTCACAAATATGGCACATCTGCATCTGAAAATGCAATATATCATTTCCTGAAAGATATTATTTCATCATGACATATGGAAAATTGTAACAAGAAAATTTGTTCCAAGTGTTAAAAGTCAGAACAAATCAGTTTTTTTCTGGATTTTTTTCTAAAGTAGCAAATTATATATGTTTAAAGCATATCACTGGAATAAAGCCTATTATCTTATTTTATTATTATTTTTATTTTATTTTATTATTCTATTTTACTTACCATTGTAACAACATCTTCAGACATACTCATCCAGTAATATTTCTGTTTTAGCATAAGCAGTGTTTGTGTACAATCTGAAAACAATGTAGT
>NW_020870672.1:110171-120171 GCF_003789085.1 Penaeus vannamei | reverse complement strand
TTGTGATAATCAAATGTCATTTACTTCATAAGTGCCAATATTGACAGTCATGCATAATGCAAATTTCATGGAAATGCTCATTTGGCATATCACATCTTTAAATTTGGAAAGTCAGATTTTTATCATATTTACTGTGTTTTAGCCCTAAGCAAAAAGGAATATTTCTACAAAGAATTGCCATTTTCAGACTATCATTTCTGATTGTTTTTCCTTTTTGTATTAAGGTAAATTGCATTGGCTGGCAGTTCTCATTCTGAGGAATCGCGGTCATGTTGGAAAGGTGACGAGGGATACGGTATTGTCATTGTCTGTTTCTTGCAACGGTCGCATCGACAGGAAGACCATGGCGATGACAAAGTCCTAGGATATGGTCGTAGGACCCAGTGCTGAAGATCACCCTTGCCTTGGGCCTGGGCCTTCGACTGATAATTTTGCACATTTTCTTCTCTTCCCTTTTTCTTTCTCTTTCTCTTTTTTAACCCTTCTGCTTTCCACTTCCTAAGGTGTGAGAGCTGTCTTGAAAGGATAAAAGGCTGACTTTGTGCCACTCATGCACAGCCTTTTTAGTTGTCTCGCCCTTACCCCTTAGGCTTATAATAACCAGTAATGAAGATTTTTCTTAGAAACATACCTTCCAAAATGGTTATGGTTAATGGTTAAAAGCGAAATAAATGTGCTAGACATCTAAGGTCATATTGTACTACAGGAAGGTATAGTATATACCTTCTTAAAAAAAATTAAAGGTGAGGACTTACAGCAATAAAGAACATAATTATTAATAAACATTTTATTATCTTTATTAAAGTTTTCTTTTAAAATGACTCAACAACTTTAAATTGTAATCAAACACTCTTGTAGTTCTGTTGTAACAGAAAACACCCTGTCATATTTTACCAAAGATACATAAAAGTGAGGAGTTTTGGTCTCCACAAAGACCAAGCAGATGTGGACGGTCTTAGAAACATTCAAGTTTTACACAGTCATGGAAGTTATTTCTAGGAGAGCATTTAAGTTACATAGCAAGTTAATTCACAAGAAAAGTAATTGAATTATTTTTCTTGATTTTTTCTTTACTTTAGTGCAAGTTATTGTACAAATGGAAGCGTAAAGAGGCAGTTCCAGGGGTGGGAAGTAGTGCTAGTACTTTAATACTTGAAAACTACCTTCCATTTACCAATATATACCAAAAAGTAACAGCAAGGGAAGCAGCTTCACCACAACTAGTGACATCTCTGGAGTTACTAATAAAAAAAATAATAATAATGATTGCACTAAAAACCAGTCCCACCTACCTGTAATTACTAGTCTTTGAGACCAGTTCTCCTAAAAGCAGGCAGTACCGATTGACCCATTCTCCCATTGATTGAGACAAATATTAATATTGTGTACAAAAAAAAAGTGGAGAGTTTTTAAGTATCAGAATACTAGCAGTACCTCCTTTATTTAACCCGTTTTCTATGCGCATATTACAGGATACATGAAAAGTATTAACTTTTGGAATAATCTTTGTAACCAGCTAAAGGGAGCAACATATGAGATCAAAGAGAAGAGAATAAAAAAAATGCAAATATTGATTATCTCAAGTGTACCAACCATACTGACACTAATACTATCTCTGTCAAATAGAGTAAAAGGTTTTTAGAGAAATTGCTCATTTAGAAACTAATATGGATTGGAGCTCACATCTAAAGCAATACTAAGGATCAGGATGGCTGCCAAGTGCATTATTAAGAAAGGTAAATTATCTCAAACATGCAAAATGTATTTAAGTGCGAGAGTGGTTTTGGTGTGAATTTAAAAGATAAACATAAAACTTATTTTTACCTATGAATGATCCTCTTCCTATCCTGACTGATCAACATCGTCAATGGAATATTTAGCAAATAAATAATTAAACATTTTAAAAAATGACTGACAGAAAATGAGCTATATGTATTTGATTACAAATAAAATATGATATAGGCCAGGTCCACTGACCATTATCATTATAAAAAAAACATTAAAAAGCACCAGTGGTATTTTTTTCTAGCCTGTAAATAATCATATCTGAATTCACATTTTACTTTATTTTAAAAATTTAAAGTCATCTCATAATTGTCGAATATACAAAAAAAATAAAATCTTCAAACCCTAAAAAATTATAAATCTTTAACTCCAAAACTTAAATCATAAAACATCGCAATGCAGGTTGTCTCTAAATATTTTGTAACAAGTATTTCATATATATATATATATATATATATTATATATATATATATATATATATATATATTATATATTATATATATATATATATATATATATATGAAACAGGATAAAATAGCTTAACATGTTAATCACCATTTTGAACACACATGCTTACTCAATATCAACTTTCTCCTTTTCTCTGTATAAAAAATATATATTCCTGTATATAAATCCCATTATAGAAAGAATAAATTAATTAATTGAATGAAATATTTAAGTACAAAAGAATATAAACATAATAATGATGATGGCAATGAGTTTACTTTATAATTAGTACAAGCAGATAGCTCCACAAGGAATCAATTAATAATACAATCTATCTCATCTGTTTGCCCTTTTCCTTCATTTTCAGAAATATTCTTTTTTTTATCTTGTATTGCTATTAGTAATATTCCCAACATTATAACAATTATAATGTCAATAACATTAATAAACGCATTGCTATTATCAGCATTAGAAAAAACTTTCATCCCAATCAGGCAAGGTAACCAGGTTTAGTAATCGACTTCTTGGTAACTAAGCAGTTGTGGCACGATCCGTGTGTAAAAACACTTTATAAAACAAATCTATCAAACATTACGTGTTCCCAGCCGTATTGGACTAATAGAATAATCAATAACATTAGTAATAATATCAATATCATCATTAATAGTACGGCTACAATCAATATCAATAATATTAATATTAATAATATTAACAACATTAATATTAATAATATTAACAACATTAATATCAATAATATTAATTACAGCATTGATATCAATAATGATAATAATAATAAAACTAATCATCATCATCATCATCATCATCATCATCATCATCATCATCATCATCATCATCATCATCATCATCATCATCATCATCATCATCATCATCATCATCATCATCATCATCATCATCATCATCATCAAATGTCACCATGACAATAATAATAACAATAATTAGTGATAACATAACAGTGATAATGATGATATTGGTGATGATAATGATAATTCCATAATGAAAAAAAATAATAATAATAATAATCAATGATGAAGAACAAACAAGTACAAGAAGAAGTGAAAAGCTCTATAAACTCTGAACAACCTTTCTTTCATATCTGTACAGGTGACGCAAATTTCGTCAAAAACATCCAAGACCATTAAGCTGTTACTCTTCCAGAAGGGGTTCTTGGTCTTCTCTAACTTCCCCTTCTTGGTAGGGGTGCGAGGCCTTACAGTCTCAGCCCCCACCTCTTCATCGACCATGTTCAGTTTCTGGTACTTCTTACCTGACTTCACTACCTTCTGTGGATGAATTAAAAGAATATGATAGGGTAAATCAGTGTAAAACATTTATGTATTTGGAATAGGTTGGGTGATGTGCTAACATTATAAGCAAATGTGAAAAAGCTACTACAAATTTGAAGACAGATTTCACATTCATGTCTCAAAGAAGAATATGCACATTCAATAAGAACTATTAAATATATCCAAAATTACCTCATTGTTACGGAATGCTATGACATCTGCTATGTTTTCAGGCATTGGTTGCCCCAATGTTTCGGGCAGCTTCAGGTTCAGGACTCCCGCTAAGAATGTCATTAAGCCAAAGACGGTAAATTGCATATTTGGAATGAAGTCACCCAGCATAAGGATGAAGGGAGCAACTATGCCACCAACCCTTGCAGCAACAGAAACAATGCCAACAGCCGAGTTCCGAATAATGGTGGGAAAAATTTCAGCACTGATGGAAGAATGGGAAAAAGAATTACATTATTGACCTCCTTTCAAATATTGTTTTACGCATAACACTAAAATATATCTCAATATAAAAATACAAATATCTACCCCTAAGTCAATAACTACCATTAATAATAACACTGAATTTTATCTACATAAAAATAGATATTTAACTTTTTACTTACCTATGCACATAAGCAACAGAAAAACTTGCAGAAATGCTTAATTTGCCACAAAGGGCAAGTCCAGTTATAACTGTAACATACTTTACTGGTATAAATGAATTAAAACACAGGCTGTTCCTCCCAACAGCATAGCTGTACATAAAGTTATTCGTCGACCAACTCTGAAATCAGAAACAAAACATACAAGAAAATATTTCAATGTTGTTACAGCTACATTTCTTACATTATGATCTATAATATTACAAAAAGTACACATACCTATCAATAACTGCAGCAGCTGTGATACATGCTGGAATCTCTATCAATCCACTAAGAGCTGTAGAAATGTACACATCTCCTCCAAGGTTGCTGGCAGCCATTGTCAACCCATAGTAGGTACAACTATTTACAAACCTGAAAGGCATGGCATCAGATTACCTCAAAACTTCATGTAAATTTGATAATTATATTTTGGCACTTCAATAACACTTACAAGATGAAATATTAAGATATTATGAATAATTTTTGTTAGACTATGAAGTAATTCATTTTCCTTACAAATAAATTATGATTAACCCTTTGGATCTAGATGACATGACCATCACATCATGAAAAAATTTAGACTGAGGGACAGGAGATGCTGCCATCACCACATGAAAATTTATCAGACAGGAACAACTCAATGCTAATAACATATTTATCTACTTCGCACAGAGGATAAACTGGATCTAGTTGCATCACGGAAATTACGGTGCCAAAAACATGGGCAATGGGTTAATTAAGTGACCATCATCCCAGGCATGCGGCACGTAGTCCGGGCATGCGTGAACACCCATGAGCAGTGACAAGACTGTGCCTCTCCTTTGTAAGTTATTTTGTGTAAACTTTTTTAGCTTTACCATAATTTTCCAATGTCCATATTTGTCTTTTAATCTGCTTTATCCAGATGATAATATCTTATTTTCCTTGCACAGACTACATATCCTCTCTCTATGTAGTAAATTATAGAATTATAGAATATTTAGTTATTTGTGTAATATTCCGTTTTTTTTTCGTAATTTTCAATTTTACGCAATACAATCTGCGCCACCAGTCACAGCGCCAGGAATACATGAAACACCTGGATCCGGGGTGGTCAATTAATCTACTGGCTTTTCTTTATTTGACTACTTGATCATATTCCCACTATGCCTCTATATAAATGTCATAAAAATAATAATAATTCACTTTCATTTATGATAATGGTTATTCTTTGCTGTGACAGGCTGTCTGTTTACTTTGCTTCTATATTACCATGTGTGCATGCAATGGCTTGGGTTACCATCCACTGCTGCGTGGGATTTGACTGCGGGTCAGCAAGATTGCTAGAAGAAACCACTCTTTTACACCATACTATTCGCAAAAATTAATGTTATATAGAGATAACTGATCAGCAACAGTAAAGAAAAATGTAACAAGGCTGTTTCAATAATTACATAAATTAAGTTTTCTATCTCTAACATTAGTCAACCAACCCAAGTTTAAGAGAACCTCACCATGAAAATATCTGGATTAAAGTAAGAAGTAGAACATACGGATGGCTGACCAAATCCCTGACACCATTTGATTTCTTCTCTTTATTCTTCCCACCGCTTGACTTCAACTCCCAGTGACTAGGCAGTTCTTTGCTCTTTCTATTTTTCTTGGCCATATCCTCTAGAACAACTTTTGCTTCGTCATTTTTGCCCTGTGTCACCAACCACCGTGGGCTCTCAGGAACATAACTGAAATGAGTGAGAACTGATAAATATGAAAACTCTTTGATAATTCCAACTACAAGTTCCTAATACTGAAACACAAACTATGGTACATAACCCTAATACATCTGGGTAAATAAACAACTTCCTATAAACTGTATCTCACAACTACAAAAAATATGAATGCTGATGGAAATACATTTTCTTCCAATACTTATACAATTGCTGTTTTTATGGTTGAAGGAGAAAAAATATCTATATATACTATAACATATTTTTCAACTATACTGTAAAATATATATATAATATATATATATATTATATATATATATATAATATATATATATATAATATATATATCTTCACAATGAAGCTCTTACTTAACTTGAATGCATGAATATCAACCTTAAAGCAAAGTTAAAGACAATCACCAGAAAAATATCAAATGTCTATCTTACCAAGGTAACAAAAGGAACGAATTCCCGATAATGAACAGACGAGAGTTAGCGTTCTCCAGTCACTCATGATGGAAGCCAGCCATGAATAGATGCCAATCCCTATAGCAAAGACCATGGCTACACACATCCCACAAAGCTGCGCAACTGGTTCCAATCAATTTTGAGAAAGCACAAAACTCACAAGTATCACCAGGGCACAGCATATTCCTCCTAAAAATCTAGAAGAGAAGTAAAAGATTCAGACAATTTCAACCATATAACATAACTTAATAAACAACCAAATAATGATACAAGAGCACTTAAGTAGAATACAAAACTACAAGCACATAACGAGATAAGCAGAATCATACCGTTAGATTATCATTATCATTAACGTTGGGGCAAAGGCACTGAAACCTTCAAAAGCAATGGTTCCGAGGATGGAAACCATGGAGGGTCTTGAGTCTCCCAATGACGTCAGCTACACTACCAATGTACCAGTCGCCGGTCATGACCCCTCCCATCCATACTGACTGAACCATTGCTACTTTGTACTTCTCACTGCATATCAGGTTCCACTGAGAACGGGAAATTCATATTAGTAGTCAAAGTTTCTTGGCCTTACTTTTTAAACATTCTCTTTCATATGCAAAGCCCACAATATGTAACTATTTAATACACTAATTAAAACAAACTCAAACACTTCAAAAGTATATCAAATTTCATCATTACATCATCAGTTTAAGGGCCACTAAATCATTGCCAATCACAGAACATGTTAACATTCATGAGCAATAGTAATAGTAATAAATCACAGCAAGGGAGGAACTAGTTAGGCAGCTGTTGCTTGGCTAGCCCTGTAACCACTCATGCAGGAGCAACTTGTGCACTTTCAACCCACGATACTTGAGGAGACTGTCTATATTCATCTCTGATTTGGAGTGACTCCCAGACATTAAAACGTTCATCAATGAAATATCTTAATAAAAATGTATATTATATATAACATGAAAAGTGTTATCAATGCACTTTAATCTGGCAAAAAGGATTACCTGTTTTACCTTTCCTCTCTACAAATCAATATTTTTTACCTGTATATCTCATTTATATGTACACCTAAAATATGCCTTTGGATTATCAAGGTACAATACCATGTACATACCTCTGACGCAAAGGATTTGTACTCCGATGTGTAGGATAGTCTGCACTCTTGTGGGTCATTGTTAATGCACTTATTAATGAGAGGCTTCGCTGTACTACTTGCATTTTTCTCATAACATTCAAAGGATGGATCTAATCCTGTGAATATAATTTTTATTAGGTTAAAAGAAATTTAAAAGAAAATCAAAATTCTTAAGACATGGAAGATACTATCTGATTAATATGTCACTGTTTTCAAAGACAAATAAAAAAGTATAAGTATAAATCACAAAAACCATTTACAGCATTCTACATAAACTACGGCATGTGCACACTATGTCATCTAAGAATGCTTACAGGTTAGGAAACACAATTATACATGCTACATAAATAATAAGTGTATTGTATTCAGCAAAAGCAACTGCTATTTACATGCACAATTCTGCACAACTATAAACATAGGCGGACAACTTTAAACATAAAATAAAATTTTCCTGAGGACTTTACAACTTTGACACAAATGCATGTTAGTAGCTAAACATCTTTAACTCCTCAAAAATTGGTACATGCATTATTTTACCTTTGTTATTATCATCTCTCCAAATGCTGTTTTACTGTAAGATACTCGTGCTACTGTAAATATCAAATGTTTAATTGATGATATGAATAGGACAGTCCTATTCTCAAGAAGAAGTGTAAGGCACAGCTACAATAATCATTTTCTCAAATATACGTTCAACCATACAAGATTGTAGTAGAAAAAGTACTGAGACATCTAGCATATATACTTTCCACTTTTCAATAGCACTTTCCCACCTCATACAAGCAGCTATTGTACCTCCATTTTCATATTATAAGAATCTTTACATACATCTTACAATTAATTACCAACATATTATTTGTCCTTTTACATTTTCCAAGTGTTCAACAACAAAGCAACTGTTTTGCTAAAGATATGAAAAAGTTTGTGACTTGAATAGTGAGTGACCATGAAACAAATCTACTGGGATGACAATGAAAGAGAAGATAAGTGTGGAAACAAGTCTAAAAGATGAACATATGTAAATGTAAAAAAAAAAAGTTAAGAGGACTTATTTTTCCAACCTTCTCCTCAGTTCTAATCAACACAGCCGAAATATGTAGGGGAGTTAAGTTACAGATTTGACTAAGCCTATTTCTAGTTTTCATAATTTACATCGGCAATATTTATATTTACCTGGTCTATCACTGACATCTTAATAAATGCAATAATTGAAAATTTCATCTCTTCATCATATACATATATTGGCTATATATGTGAAACCCTTTTATAATCCATCAATGGAACAATTTTAGCCTTGAATATGAATTTCATAAATCATGCTATGTTTATCAACAATGGAATTATCATTTAAGACACCTGTTCTGTGCTCTTAAGAAAGGATTCTACAAAGAATACAGGATAATACAAACAGTAAGTTTACTATGGAATTGCGGTGACAGAAGTTGGGTAAGAGACTTAATTACTGTGATCCTGGTAATTTATGAGGAGATCTATGAGGGAAAATAAACCATATACCAAAGGAGCCAAAATTCCAGAAATTATCCCATAGAACCAAAACCAGCCAGCCCAAATCAGCCTGAAACCCATCTGGAATGCAGAACAAAAAATTTCTATATATATGCAAAAAATATTTATATATAAATAAAAGATAAACAAATCAATAAATCAATCAAAAACAACTTATTCTGAACTAATAAAGAAATCAATGTGTACATACAACCAAGAAAAGATCCAGAACCACCACTGATAAGGGAAGTGCACCGAGTGATAACCCATAATTCATTGTGTGAGTGAGGGGAGTGGAAGCCAGAATATCTTTTAAGCCACCTACCAGTGAATACATTAAGGAGCATTTGAGGAGCCACGAAGATCTGAAGAATACCTAAGAGGAGAAAGTATGTTCTCTGGCTCCATCCGAACTGTCCAATCAATTCAAACACATCATCCACTGTATATTGCATTGTACAACAGCACAGTGATCACTTTGCCTTTCAGTGTGTTTGTTTTCTGAATAGATGATTATGAGCTGATGGTAATCTTAATGATGTGTGTACACCTAATATTCACTCAATTGTTTCTATCTTGTCACTTCGTGTATTTTGCATGTATGGAAATAACACAACTGTTCTTTCACAAGTGGTTGCAAAAAGTCATTGCACTTCAAGTTAGAAAAATCACAGTTTATCATTCAGTTCTAGAAATAGAAATCATTTAGGCTTACACAGACAAACACTTAGAGAAAACATATCAATGTACATTTAGCAAAATAACTTACATAGCAAGAAGCCCATGCTGGCTTATATACATCTCAAGTTAGTGTTAGCAGTATTCATTCCTGCAAAAGAACAAAGCTACCACCATTAGCATTTACTGCCTAGACAATATCAGTTTTTTCATAATGCATTTTCTGACCAGAGTAGATATATGATATTTGTTACAATGTATCATTCATGTAAAGCAACCAAAACATGTTCATATATTAGTAGCATTATAAATGCACAACTCAAGGTAA
>NW_020870672.1:87671-97671 GCF_003789085.1 Penaeus vannamei | reverse complement strand
CATGCACAGAGACACACAAAACAAACGCGCGCCACACACACACACTCACGCACACGCATACACACACACACACACACACACACACATACACGCACACACACAAACACACTCCCGCACGCACACAGACACACACACGCATGCGTATTTCGACAGAAGGACGAGAGACAAGGCATATCGACGAGCCAATATTTACCGCCGTTAAACTGTTTGTCTCTAGAAAAGCCGGTGGAGACACGCGGCTGTGGATTCAAAAAAGACGCGGGAAAAAAAAAAGATACAAAGGGAGAAAATGGCGGTTTTTGGGGTGTTCGGTTTTGCATCCAGCGACTTCGGTTGTGGGTTATTTTTGGTTAATGGAGATGCAGAGAAGGGGAAAGGGAGAGGAGAAAGAGACGGAGAGAGGGTGGGGAAAGGGGAAAGGAGAGAGAGGGAGAGGATAGAGGCGGAGAAGGGAGAGACATGAGGGGGGCGAGAGGGAAGGAAGGAGAGGCTAGGGAAAGAGAGGCGAAGGAAGAAGAGAATGGGAGAGGGAGAAAAGGCGAGAAGGGAGCAAGAGAACGGGAAAGGAAGGGGTTGAAGGGGGTGTGGGCCGGAGAAGGGGAAGCGATTTTCGACAGAAGGGAGAGGAGGGAGGAGTAAATAGTGCGATGTGCAGTTACACAGACTATTCCCAATGCAGGCGAGAGGTAATCAATCGGGTTTTGTCGGCGCGATGGCGAGGACGAGACATAGCGACGCCGGCCGTGTCTGCCCGCTTGCGCCAGCCCACTCGCTCCCTCTCGCCCCCTCGATCCCTCCGCCACTCGCTCCCATTCGCCCACTCGCTCACTAGCTCCCTCTCGCCCCATTCGCTTCATTCGCCCACTCTCTCCTCTCGCCCACTTTCTCCCTCTCGCCCACTCGCTCACTCGCTCCTCTCGCCCACTCACTCCCTCTCGTCCCACTCGCCCACTCGCTCCTCTCGTCCACTCGCCACTCGCCCCTCTCGTCCACTCTCGCTCTCACTCGCCCACTCGCTCCCTCTCGCCACTTTCTCCCTCTCGCCCACTCTCCTCTCGCCCACTCGCTCCCTCTCGCCATTCCACTCGCTCCCTCTCGTCCACTCGCCCACTCGCTCCCTCTCGTCCACTCGCCACTCGCCCCCTCGCGCTCCCTCTTGTCCACTCGCCGCTCGCTCTCACTCACTCGCTTGCTCGTCTTCTTGTCCTCACTTCTGCTCGTCTACTCTCGCTTGCTCGGTCGTCTTCACTTTTCACTCGTTCTCACTCAACTCACTCCCACTCACGCTCGTCCAGTCGACCTCACTTCTACTCGTCCACTCGCTCTCACTCGCTCGCTCGTCCTCACGTCTCGTTCAATAGAGACACTCACACTCCAACAACGCTCTCTCACTCATCTACTCGCCCTCTCTTCTGCTCGTCCACTCGCTCTCCTCAGTTGTTCTCTCTCTCATTCGCTGGGACTCAGATACGTTCCTCAGTGTCACTTACTCGCACACACTCACACTCATTTACTCGCACTTACTCACTTGCACTCACACTCACGCACTTGCACTCACTTACTCGCACTCACTCACACTCACTTGCTCGCACTTACACTCACTCACAACCTCCCCACACTCACTCACAACCCTTACTCGCACTCACTCACTCACGCTCACTTAGTTGCACACACTCGAGCTCACTCACTCGCACTCGCTTACTCGCACACACATACTCGCCCTCACTCACTCGCACTCCCTCGCACTCACTCCCTCACACACACTCATCCCAAATGACCGAACACTCTTAACCTTCGTTTATAATTTTTAAGATTTCACTCCATCTCTACTTCTTCTTCAGCCCCCCGCCCCCCCCCCCCCGTGGCCTCGCCTTTCTACTCTTCCTCATCTCACACGCTTAGCCCACTCACTCTCCCTCTCACTTAGCCCACTCACTCTCCCTCTCACTTAGCCTACTCACTCTTCCTCTCACTAAACCCACTCACTCAACTTCTCCCTCTCACTTGCTACTTTTCTCCCTCTCACTTATCCTACTCACTCTCCTCTCACTCACTTAGACTACTCACTCTCCTTCTCACTTAGCCCACTCACTCTCCTCTCACTTAGACTTACTCACTCTCCCTCATTAGCCTACTCACTCTCCTCTCACTCCCACTTAGACTCTCACTCCCTCTCATTAGCCCACTCACTCTTCCTCTCACTTATTAGGCTCACTCACTTAGCCTCTCTTCTCCTTCACTTAGCCCACTCCCTCTCCCTCTCATTTAGCCCACTCACTCACTTCCTCACTCACTTAGCCCACTCACTCTTCCTCTCACTAAACCCACTCACTCTCCCTCTCACTTAGCCACTCACTCTTCCTTTCACTGAGCCCACTCACTCTCTCTCCTCTCACTTAGCCCAGCTCACTCTCCTCTCACTTACCCCACTCACTCTCACTTCTCACTTAGCCAACTCACTTTCCTTCACTGAGCCACTCACTCTCCCTCTCACTTTAGCCACTCATTCTCCCTCCTCACTTAGCCCATCACTCTCCTCTCACTTAGCCTCACTTCACTCTCTCCCTCTCACTTAGCCAACTCACTCTTCCTTCACTTAGCCTACTCACTCTCCCTCTCACTTAGCCCACTCACTCTCCCTCTCACTTAGCCTACTCACTCTCCCTCTCACTTAGCCCACTCACTCTTCCTCTCACTTAGCCCACTCACTCTCCCTCTCACTTAGCCCACTCACTCTCCCTCTCACTTAGCCCACTCACTCTTCCTTCACTTAGCCACTCACTCTCCCACTCACTCACTCATACTTAGCCCTCACTCTCCCTCTCACTTAGCTCCCTCTCACTTAGCCAACTCACTCTCCCTCCACTTAGCCCACTCACCTCTCCCTCTCACTTAGCCACTCACTCTCCTCTCACTTAGCCCACTCACTTCTCCCTCTCCCTCTCACTTAGCCACTCACTCTTCCCTCCTACTCACTTAGCCCACTTCCACTCTCCCTCTCACTTAGCCCACTCACTCTCCCTCTCACTTAGCCACTCCACTCTCCCTCTCACTTAGCCCACTCACTTCTCCCTCTCACTTAGCCAACTCACTCTCATCTCACTTAGCCCACTCACTCTCCCTCTCACTTAGACTACTCACTCTCCTCTCACTTAGCCTCACTCACTCTCTTCTCCCTCTCACTCACTTAGCCCACTCACTCACTCTCACCTTCAACTCACCACTCACTTCTCCCTCTCACTTAGCCCACTCACTCTCCTCTCACTTTAGCCCCACTCCACTCTCCCTCTCACTTAGCCCACTCACTCTTCTCTCACTTAGCCACTCACTCTCCTCTCATTAGCCCACTCCACTCTTCCTCTCACTGTAGCCACTCACTCTCCCTCTCACTTAGCCACTCAACTCTCACCTCTCACTTAGCACTCACTCTCACTCTTCCTCTCACTTAGCCCATCACTCTCACTTCTCACTGCCCACTCCCTCTCCCTCTCACTTAGCCACTCACTCTTCCTTCACTTAGCCACTCACTCTCCCTCCACTATAGCCCACTCAACTTAGCCCACTCACTCTTTCTCTCACTTAGCCCACTCACTCTTCCTCTCACTTAGCTCACACTCCCCTCTCACTTAGCTCACTCTTTCCCTCTCACTTAGCCCACTCCCTCTCTCCCTCTCACTTAGCCCACTCACTCTCCCTCTCATTTAGCCCACTCACTCTCCCTCTCACAGCCCACTCCCTCTCTCACTTAGCCACTCACTCTTCCTCTCACTTAGCCACTCACTCTTCCTCTCGTCTAGCCCACTCACTCTCCTCTCATTTAACCCACTCACTCCCCTCTCACTTAGCCCACTCACTCTCACTCTCACTTAGCCCACTCACTCTTTCTCTCTTCTCACTCACTCTCCCTCTCACTTAGCCCATCCTCTCCCTCTCACTTAGCCCACTCACTCTTCCTCTCACTAAACCCACTCACTCTCCCTCTCACTTAGCCCACTCACTCTTGCTCTCACTAAACCCACTCACTCTTCCTCTCACTCTCCCTCCTCACTTAGCCTCACTTGAGCCCACTCACTCTTCCTCTCACTGAGCCACTCACTCTCCCTCTCTTTCCTCTCACTTAGCCCACTCCCTCTCCCTCTCATTTAGCCCACTCCCTCTCCCTCTCACTTAGCCCACTCACTCTTCCTCTCGCCTAGCCCGTACACTCCCAATCTCAATATTCCCTCTCATTCTCTCCCTCTCAACGTAAGGCCCTCGATCTCCCTCTCAACATAACCCACTCGCTCTCCCACTCATCCTCCCCACGTAATCCACTCTCTCGTTCTCTCAGTGTCACTCCCTCACACCCACTCATTCCCTCTCACTTGACCGTCTCTTCTCCCCAACTTCCTCTTCTTCAATAGAGTATAAATCCATTAGCATTCCTTTTTCAAAAATGGATTCGGAACCTTTTGGAAATCGAATCCCGTATCGCTTAGCACAATCGGATTCTAATTCCCACTAAGATGTCTTGCGCGCGAGAACTTGCTATCAGTTTGGTTAGTGCTTTTCACAATCCATCACATTTTTTTTGTTTGTTTGCATGTTTTTTTTATATTTACCAGTCTTCGAAAAATAGAATCCATATTATTTTTATATCATTACGTGTTTTTTTTTCACTTCCGTCCTAAACATCGTACTAATTTTCATCAAATTTGTTTTTCGCGCCATTTTTCTCCTTCGTGTTCGTTCGAAAATATAACTTTCAACTCTTCCAATAGATTATCAACTACTTTCACCATTATAAGAAAAAAAATCGCATGTATTTATCGTCTTTTTCTCTTCTTCTTTTTCTTCTTCTTCTCCCAAAAAGACCCGCAGTATTAAGTTTCATTTTGTTGTTTGAAAGACTTCCATTCTCTCCCTGAAGGATCTAGTCTCGGGGACGACAGCGTGGCGCCAGACGATGCTCAAAATTCATTGAAAAGGCAGGGTAGTTGGTGGTTTTTCAAGATCTCGAGAAATGAAATGGATGAATCGAAATTCTTGCCATTGGCTTGCTATCCCCCAAATCGTCCCAGATACTCGTTGTTGGTCTGGGGAAGAAGAAGAAGAAGAAGAAGAGAATAAAAAAAAAGTTAATGCATTTCTCATCTTTGTATCTTTGGCTAAAATCCTGGAAACTTTTCATGGTGAATGTCTATAGCTATTGTAGATATATATTTTTTTAATATTATTTTTCTTTATCGATTATACATTCATATTTGATTCTTATATACTTTATTTGGTTCTTCTGAGTTAAATGAAAAGCATTTATGGATTTTTTCCCATTTCATTATTAACTAAAAGCACCCATCCAAGTCGCATACTTCTATAATCAAAATTTAACTTATGCTTTTCATTTTCCGCGGGGGGGGGGGGGGCCCGACCTGCGTGGGAAAATACCCTTGTTTGAGGGATTCCTGAATTCACATATACATACAAACACACACACACACACACACACACACACACACACACACACACACACACACACACACACATATATATATATATATATATATATATATATATATATATATATATATATATATATATATATATATATATATATATGTATGTATGTATGTATGATGTGTGTGTGTGTTGTGTGTGGGTGGGTGTCAATCTGTGTGTGTGTGTGTGTGTGTTGTGTGTGTGTGTGTGTGTGGTGTGTGAATCTCACTTTCTCTCTCTCTCTCTCTAGATATGTAGATAGAAAGATGGGTAGATGGATATGAATAGATAAGCCAGTTTGGATATACATATAGAAACAGAGGTAGATAGATAGGTTGATAGATAGATGATTGGTAGATAGATAGATAAAAGAGAGAGAGAGAGAAGATACAGAAAGTTAAATAAAAATAGAAAAAAAGGAGAAAGAAAAAGAAAAGACAAATAAGAAAAAGAAAAAGAAAAGAAAGAAAAGAGAAAAATCTCTCAAACTGACCCGACGCGCAACCCCCTCCAGCCCCCCTAGCCCCCTTCTTCCTTCTCCCCCCACCCCCCACCCCCCCCGTGCGAAGAGAGAACACCCCACCCCTGACGACAGACAACCCCTCCCCCCCCCCCCCCGCCCCCCCCACAACACACATCGACCAAGCAGACGAGGAAGCGAGAGGTCTAGACGTCGGAAAACCGGAAGAGGGGAGGGAGGGAGGGAGGGAGGGGGGGGGGTACCTTGAATTTACCGACAGACGCGAGTGGTCGGCGAGACCTGCTAACCGTCGCCGCCGCCGCCGCCGCCGCCGCCGCCGTCTGCCCGAGTGAGAGGCCCTTGCGCCCGTCGGGAGGAAACCAGGGGTTCAAGGTTTGTTTATTTATTCATTTTAAAATTATGGAACAGATAGACACTTTACATACACCGAGAGGTATCTATGTTCGTGCGTGCGTGCGTGTGTGTGTGTGTGTGTGTGTGTGTGTGTGTGTGTGTGTGTGTGTGTGTGTGTGTGTGTGTGTGTGTGTGTGTGTTTGTGGAACTGTGTTTACGAGTGGAAGTGTACAATGATATGGGCGTGGATGTATATACCTACAAATATGTATAATACATTTACTTTCCCTCACTTGCACTTCGGCAGTGAAGCGTGTAAAAACTGTTATTTCAATGTTCTGCCAATTAGAATTTCGTCCTTACAGACACCATTCGGCTTATTTACCTCTTCACTGCGCATCTTTCGTAGTTTTCGTCTTTTGTTTCGTCACAGCAGACCCGTGGCACTCTCTCCACGCCACGTCATGCCAGGTTGCCAAGGACGAGGGCAAAGTAGCAAGGGATTGTTAAAATTGTGCCAGGCCCGACCCAATGAATTTTCATAAACAGACGCAGAAATAAAGGCATATCTATCTATATATCTGATATACATTTAACTATCTATTTGCCAGCTTGATATGCATGTCTAGACTGATAAATATGCATTTATTTCTTTATCCACGCATGTCAAGTATACGAATATTCTTTGGGTCGGGCCTCGAACAACTCGAACAAAATCGGCAGGTAAACTCTCTTCTGGAACGAAATTCTAAAAATGGCGGCTGATGCTTCGAGGATGTATGTGTTCATGTAGTTGTGCTTATTTTGTTTAGAGTTCCATCACCCTCGTGCAAGAGGCGAAGATGCACTGGGCTGTAAAGGCGAAATTCGTGTAAGATTGTGGTTGGTGAGAGTTTGAGGGAAAAAGGATACCATACTTTGACTGTGAGTTTAGGCTGCCATCATTGAAAAAAGGAAAAATACCTTAATAGCCAGTTAACATTATAATACATTGGAACAATACAATTATATTACGAGCGGGTATATACTCTATCAGTAAGTATGAGTATATCGCACAGAGTACATTTAATGGATACAGAGTATGGTTAATGGTTCTTAAGCAAATTAAATCTGCTAGCCTGCAAAGGTCATATAGCACTAACATAGAATTTGCTATACCTGTGATATACTGTATACCCTGGCTGTGAGGCTATACTTTATAGTGATGGTCTATGGATCATCGAGTATTCTTTAAAATGAAATACTTAAAATGAACCCAAAAAGGAATAGGAAATACATCAGTAATCCATGAAAATAACTACTATAAATATATACTAATGAATAAAGCAGGTAAAAGAGTTTAAATACAACTGCTTGTGTACCGTAGAAGTTCAGGGATCGTGAAGGTAATAAAATTATTGGGGCACAATAGAAAAAAAGTAAGACTGATTGGTATGAACAATTAAAAATAAATTTCCTTCATAAGTCTCTTAAGCAGAACAAAATGCTTATTTTGTATGTATGATTTCGAACAATTTTTTAGTACTAGACAAAAAATTTTTATATTGCTTTTTTTCACCCAGTTACAGATACTACACACAGAACAAGTATATTTTGTGCTTTTTCAAATCGAACGAGATATGTTTTTTTCTTATTGTATAGTGTTTATATACACTGCAAAACAGTGAGTAAATTTGTTGTATTCTTTTCACTCGGTTATAGACACTAAATACAAACCAAGTTTATTTAGTATAGTTAATTTTATAAATCAGTTTAGGCAATAAACACAAAGCAAGTTTATTTTGTGAACAATGTTTTCATTTAGCATCTCTTAGACATCTAACAAAGAGTAAATATTCTTTTTTTTTTTTTTGTCAACTTTAGACGTTATTCACAAACTCATTTTGATATGTTTCCTGTTTCCAAGTCGATGTTAGACTCAAAAAAAAAAAAAAAAAAAAAAAAAATAAAATAAAATGTGCCTAGCGCTTCTTCCCCGTACATGTTATCAACAAAGCAGTAATTTGGCCGCGCTAAGCTCTCCCCTTTCTCGGCATAGCGCTGTCCTGCCCATAACGCCGCACTGGAGAGAACCGTTCGAACCATCGCTGCTTCACGAACCGCGCAGTCGCCCGAAACGCGAACCACTCGGCACATAACCCCGAGGAAAGTCATGAAGGATGTATGAGCTTGGGTATAATGGTCCATTAAAAGGGTTATTATCTTCAGATTGAGATAATGCTATGTGTATTGTGTTTTAGTTGGGGATGCCCGGTGATATGGGCGCTGTAACCAGTCGGGTGCGTTGTAGCAAGGATGAGGGTAATATTGAATGGTGTATCTGATGTGTATACATATTTCTTTTTATTTTTTTAGGGGATGGAGGGGATGGAGAAATATGTATACATATATCTAACATGTATACATATTTCTTTTTATCTTTTTTTAAGGGCTGGAGAGGGGCGCGTCCATTTTTGTTTCTTGTGGATAATCAATTTTTAGAATGAATTTCTTTTTTATTTTCCAAAACACGGTGCAAGCATACTATATACAGTAAGACCTGAGTGGATATGTGGTGTGAAAAAGGCAATACTAAGTTTGTAAGGTAGCCATATCATATTTTTGAGGAGATAACCACGTCTGGAGAAAGTGGAGAGAAAGAGATAAGAGAAAACGAAGAGAAAGAACAATAAAGAGGGAGAGTAAGTCAATAACAGGAATCCACCTTCATGAAAAAATAACACACTTATATGTACTTATTTTCAAAGAAAAATGATGACCCATAATGTTTAGACGCGAGAGATATAGAACACCCGGCATGTAATGAAGACATACGCACTCGACCGGGGTTGCTGGACCATGCAAGGGGTGTCATCTGCAGTACTCGAGGTCAGTGTCAGCTGCATCGTGACTTGGCTGCCACCCTCGCTCGATCGTGCTACTGCCTTTGCTTATCCACCGACAGCATTTCCGAAGCAAAGTTCCCTGGGGTGGTCAGTAACGGATGGTAAAGAATCTGAATACTCTGTCTCGATCTCTGTCTCTGTCCCTGCCCCGGTCTCTGCCTCTGTCTCTGCCTCTGTCTTTGTCTCTGTGTCTGTGTCTGTGTCTGCCTCTTTCTCTGTCTCTGCCTCTGCCTTTGTCTGGCCTCTTTCTCTGTCTCTGTCTCTTTCTCTATCTCTGTCTCTGCCTCTTTCTCTTTCTCTGCCTCTGTCTCTGCCTCTTTCTCTGCCTCTGTCTCTGTCTCTTTCTCTGTCTCTGCCTCTTTCTCTGTCTCTGCCTCTTTCTCTGTCTCTGCCTCTTTCTCTGTCTCTGCCTCTTTCTCTCTCTGTCTCTTTCTCTATTTCTGTCTCTGTCTCTTTCTCTCTCTCTATCTTTGTCTATTTCTCTGTCTCTGTATCTGCCTCTGTCTCTGTGTCTGCCTCTTTCTCTGTCTATCTCTGCCTCTGTCTCTGTGTCTGTCTCTGCCTCTGCCTCTTTCTCTGTCTCTCTTACAGAATCAGTGTGTATTTCTAGATGATATGGGAGTGTAGAGACTTGATCGTTGCATTAATATGTCGATAACGAGAAATGACGCTTTAACTTAACGGAGGTCGTATGTAAGTGACAGAGAAAACATTAGGATAACATCAGTTAATATCCTTTAATAGCCATATTTCTACCCTCACTGTCATACATGAAGTTGTGCATGACCTCCACAGCTTAAATAAAAAGGATGTAGTTTGAGCGAGT
>NW_020870672.1:75171-77671 GCF_003789085.1 Penaeus vannamei | reverse complement strand
AGAGAGAGAGAGAGAGAGAGAGAGAGAGAGAGAGAGAGAGAGAGAAAGAAAGAGAGAGAAGAGAGAAGGAAGGAGAGAGAGAGAGAGAGAGAGAGAGAGAGAGAGAGAGAGAGAGAGAGAGAGAGAGAGAGAGAGAGAAGAGAGAGAGAGAGAGAGAGAGAGAGAAGAGAGAGATGGAGAGAAGAAAAAGAGTGAATGAAGAGAGAAAAAAAGAGCGAACGAGAGAGAGAGAGAGAGAAGAGCAGAGAGAGAGAGAAGAGAGAGAAGAGAGAGAGAGAGAGAGAGAGAGAGAGAGAGAGAGAGGAAGGAGAGAGAGAGAGAAGAGAGAATGAGAGAGAAAAAGAGTGAATGAGAGAGAGAAAAAAAAGAGAGATGAGAGAGAGAGAGAGAGAGAAAGACAGAGAGAGAGAGAGAGAGAGAGAGAGAGAGAGAGAGAGAGAGAGAGAGAGAGAGAGAGAGAGAGAGAGAGAGAGAGAGGAGAGAGAGAGAGAGAGAGAGAGAGAGAGAGAGAGAGAGAGAGAGAGAGAGAGAGAAGTGAAGAGAAGAGCGAGTGAGAAACAGCTGTTGCAATAGATAAATTAATCAAGACTATATAGTCTTTGATCTGACTTACCGAAGACACCTTAAGAACGAAGGAGAGAGAGAGAGAACAAGAACGGAGAGCGAAATAGAAAAAAAAAAACGAAGACAGTTATTTCCGTTAAAAAAACAAATGAGAAACGACAGCGCGTCCGAATGGTTCCGTTTATAATAATTTTGCCAATTTAAAACCTCATTTATAACACGAGCGTCGATATGTTGACGTGAATGCACTCGGTCTAACTATTGTGATGTATTAAAGTAAATATATCGATGTTTATACTGTAGATGAAAGCTTAAATTAATAAAATTTGAAATGGTAGGCCTCCGCAATGGAGAATTTTAGTTATGATTATTATTTATTCTGTTTGGGATTATTTATGTTATTCATGGTTATTATTCATTCTATTTAGGATGATTAGTTTAATAATGATTATATATTTGATTTAGATATTTGTCACTTCTCTATTCTTTGGACGATTTTGTGATAATTATCAACATCACATATTCATAAAATCGATAATCTATTCATAAACATCTACAAACTACACTGGAATTTGAAGCGCACATTTTTTATCAATTTATTTATCACATATTATTATTAATTTATCTATTATTTATATTTTGCAAATCCCCCCCCCAAAAAAAAAACGAGCATTACTCACGAAAAAATGGAAATTACGTGAATAGTAATCAGAAATTTTTTTTTTTTTTTTTTTTTATTATCATTAACATTATTAATCTGTCGTATCTGTATGAATTTATGTATTTTCGCTGACTTACTGTGGTACATTTTTGAGGCAGATAAGAAAAAAAGAAGAGAAAAGTACTGAACATTTTATATTTTTTTCTACATTGTAAACACTTGATAATATCTATGATAAGAAATATTTTTGAACCCTTTTGGCATCAGATCACTTGCAATAAAGACAAAAAAAAAAAATATAGACACCCTGAACACACAAACACACACACGCAATAACTCGAAATCTGAGTCTTGCAATAAACACAAAAAGAAAGAAAGAAAGAAAGAAAAAAACATTAATATAGACACTTTGAACACACAAACACTCACAAAAAAAAAAAAAAAAAAAAACTTGAAATCTAGGCTAAATCTGAGTCTATTTTTAACCCACCCATTCATGTTTAATAATTTCCGCCTATGATTTAGACAGGTGGTGCAATAACGTTACTAACACCGGCGGCTAAATGTTTAAAACGGCGAAAAGAAAAGATAAACAAGCGAATGGTAGTTCAGCTTCAGCCCTCTGTGTCTGTCTGTCACCCCCCCCCCCTCCTCCCCACCCCTTAAACTCCCTTGTCCGGATCGCATAAAATAATCGGCCGGTTTATGTAAGTTATCCGATGCATATTCACGCTACGGACGTGTATGTAGACAGAAATAAAGGCATATTTATCAGTCTAGCAAAGGAAGAGATATGTAAGGGTTGTCGCCCCCCCCCCCTACTATTAATCTTAATTTCATTCCTTTTCACACTTTTCTTTTTTCCCTTTCCTTCTCTTCACCTCTTAACTTCTTATTATTGCTATTGCTCTCTCTCACTTCCCTCACTAATAAAATGATAATGATGATAATGAAATATGAACAATGATAATGATAATGATAATAATGATGATAATAATGGTATTATCTACACTACATCATGGATTAATCTTAATCTGCAATAATGATGTCATAATTATCTATCGATGATAATGATCATGAACTAATTACCATTCGATAATCCTTCATAACTTTGCGTTTCATATCTTCTTCTACTGATATATATCATTCTACGTCATCACATTAATGATGATTCGAATTCATAATACGTCGCTGATAAATAGAAATAGTAAATAATACAGTACAAAAACAATAAATGATAACATTATTCTTCACATTGAATAATTCCATTCAAAT
>NW_020870672.1:67671-70171 GCF_003789085.1 Penaeus vannamei | reverse complement strand
AATAATAATAATAATAATAATAATAATAATAATAATAATAATAATAATAATAATAATAATAATAATAATAATTAGTAATATATATAATAAAATAATAATAATAATAATAATGATAATATTAACAATAATGATGATATTAATAATAACAATGATAATGATGGTGATGATGGAAAAGATAATAATAATAACAATTATAATAATAATAACAGTGATTATCACAGTAATGATAATGATGATGATAACAACAGCAACAATGATAACAGTTATAATGATGATAATAAAAACAACAATGGCAATACTACTGCTAATAACAACAACAACAATAGTAATAATGATATTGATAACAATGATGACAATGATAAAGATAATAATAATGATGATAATAATGACAATGATTCTTATTATCATTATTATCATTATCATTAATTTTGATAATGATAAGAACATTGACAATGATAATGATGATGATAATAATAATAATTATAAATAATTATAATAATAATAATAACAATGATAATAACAATTATAACCAATAATGATAATGATAATAATAATAATGATGATAATGACATTAAAATAAACAATAATAAGTAATGAATGATCATAATAATACAATATGATGATAATAATAGTGATGATAATAATAGCAATAATGATAACGATAATAATTAAATGATATTGGTGGTAATGATAGTAATAATAATAATGATAATGATGATAATGATAATAGCAATAATTGTGACAAGAGTGATAATGATACTGATGATTATAATTATAACAATGATAATAATGATAAGGATAATTATAATAGTAGGAGTAATAATGATAACAATAATAATTCTGATACTAATAATTATGATACTTCATGATAATGAATAATAATGATAATAATAACAATGATTATAATAATAATAATAATGATAATGATGATAATAATAGTAGTGATAATAATAGTAGTGATAGTAATAGTAATAATAATAGTAGTAATAATAATAATAGTAATAATAATGATATAATGAATGATAATTTAATAATAATGAAAATAATAGCGATGGTTATAAGAAAAATAAGGAATAATAATTATAAGAAGATCAAGGCGAAAAAGAAGAAAAGAAAGAAAAATAAAAAAAATAAAACAAGAAATAAGTAAACGAAACAAACGCCAAAAAAGAGCAAAAAGAAATTAAGTACACAAAAACGAGAAGAAAAAAAAGAAAAAGAAGAAGGATAAATAAGAAAACAAAACAAATACCAAGAAAAAAATACCGAAAAATAAGTAAACACAAAACAAACAACAAGAAATGCGAGAAGAAAAAAAAAGGAAAATTAAATGGTCAAAACAAACAAGAAAAAAAGGGAGGGAAAGAAAAGAAAAACGGAAAACTAAGTCGACGAAAACAAGGGAGGAAAAGAAGAAAAACAAGAAAAATTAATTACACACACAAAGAAAAGGAAAAGAAAAAGAGGGCGAGGAGAGACAGGGAGACGGAGCAGGGAGAATACAGGGAGACAGGGAGAGGGAGGGAGGAGATACAGGGAGAGACAGGGAGACAAAAAAGAAGGAAAAACAAGAAAATTAATTCACCCAAACAACAAGAAAAGGAAGAAGAAAAAGAAGGAAAAAAAACAAGAAAATTAATTCACCCAAACAACAAAAAAATTGAAGGAAAGAAGAAAAAAAAGAAAACTAATCCACCCAAACAACAAGAAAAAGAAGGAAAAAAACAAGAAAATTAATTCACCCAAACAAACATAAGAAAATGGAAGAAGAAAAAGAAGGAAAAAAAAACAAGAAAATGAAGTGAAAGGCACAAACGACCCTCGCGACCTGGCCTCAGGAAGCGCAAGCACCGCCGTTCCCGAGCCAAGGTCACCAATACGAAAAGTGACACGACGGGTCAGGTCAAAGCAATCCCTCTGATTTGGCACAAGCTGACACCGGCTTGACACAGTGACGAAGCCGCTGGTTAGTTTTAGGATCTCGAATTGGGAGAGAGAGAGAGAGAGAGAGAGAGAGAGAGAGAAGAGAGAGAGAGAGAGAGAGAGAAGAGAGAAGAGAGAGAGAGAGAGAGAGAGAGAGAGAGAGAGAGAGAGAGAGAGAGAGAGAGAGAGAGAGAAGAGAGAGAGAGAGAGACTGTAAGCGCTGTCCATTCATAACGAGGTGTTTTGTTTACATCACGTGGTCAAGAGAGGATTGTGTTGTGTCGTACGAAGGGGCAACGCGGGGGGGGGGGGGTAATGTGGATTAGGATTAAGAGAAATGAACAGTGTGATATAATGGGATCATTTTTAAAGCATATTCTTTGCTTGTGTTTAAGAACAATATCTTTCAAGTGGACTGATCTTAATCGGACATTTCAGAAAAAAAATGTATGGTAACTCACCCACAGTATCATCATATTTTTTTCTATTTTTTCTTCCTTTTCTTCTTCCAAGTTAACCTTTCACTTCCCTACACACACACACACACACACACACACACACACACACACACACACAC
>NW_020870672.1:50171-60171 GCF_003789085.1 Penaeus vannamei | reverse complement strand
CTCTCACTCTCTGTCCCCCTTCTCTCTTCTTCCTGTCTCTCCTTCTCTCTCTCTCTCTCTCTCTCTTCCTCTCTCTCTCTCTCTCTCTCTCTCTCTCTCTCTCTCTCTCTCTCTCTCTCTCTCTCTCCTCTCTCTTCTCTCTCTCTCTCTCTCTCTCTCTCTCTCTCTCTCTCTCTCTCTCTCTCTCTCTCTCTCTCTCTCTCTTCTCCTCCCTCTCCCTTCTCCCTCTCCCTCTCCCTCTCCCTCTCCCTCTCACCTCTAAAAACCCTCTTACTCTCCCTCTCCCTCTCCCTCTCCCTCTCCCTCTCCCTCTCCCTCTCCCTCTCCCTCTCTCTTTCTCCTCTTTCTCTACACACACACATATATATGTATATATATATATATATATATATATATATTATATATATATATATATATATATTATATACATGTTCTGTGTGTGTATACACACATACACTTATAATCTATCTATCTGTCTTCTACCCACTATATACGGCAAACGCACACACGCGCAGACGAGAGAGAGTGTGATTAGCCCGGCGTGAGGATTTTCCCATCCTATCCCATCAAGGCGTCACTCGCATTCTCTCTCGTGCATCGATCCTCACTGCATCTGACAATATGATTCTGAATTTCTGAAGCTATGCCACCGCCAATCACACGCACACACGCCACACAACACACATAGACCGGCACACGGGCACAGACACAAATATATGCGTCCAATGTAGCATATGTGAATAGATTAGATGGGATATGGTAAAATAGATAGATANGGCTACTCTTCTCCATCAAAATTAACAAGAGTAAATAAGAAGACAGAAAAAGGGGGAAAGGGAGAGGAAAAGAGAGAAGACAAAGGAGGCGGAAGAGAAGTAGGGAAACTACGAAGAGATCAACAGATTATTGCGACAAAGGGAAAAAGAGGGAGGAATGTGGACGGATAAAAAGAGGAAACAAAACAGCTGTTATAAAATGCGAGAAGAGTTTCGTGGGCAAGAGGGGGCAGGGAGGAGGGGGGAGGGGATAGGAGGCAGAGAAGGAAAGTGGACATGGAGAGAATGAGAAAGGGAAGTGATATAAGGAAAAGGGAGATTGTACCGTAGGAAAGGAATGACATAGAGTAGGGGGTTGAGAAGAAGGGAGAGATGAAGTAGACGAAGAGAGGGGGAGACGGAAAAATCACAGGAGGAGAGGAGATAATTAGAATGAGAGAGAAGAGAAGAGAGAAGAGGAGAGAGAGAGAGGAGAGAGGAGAGAGAAGAAGGAAGAGAGAGAGAGAGAGAGAAGAGAGAGAGAGAGAGAGAGAAGAAGAGAGAGAGAGAGAGAGAGAGAGAGAGAGAGAGAGAGAGAGAGAGAGAGAGAGAGAGAGAGAGAGAGAGAGAGAGGAGAGAGAGAGAGAGAGAGAGAGAGGAGAGAGAGAGAGAGGGAGAGAGAGAGAGAGAGAGAGAGAGAGGAGAGAGAGAGAGAGAGAGAGAGAGAGAGAGAGAGAGAGAGAGAGAGAGAGAAGACGATTCTGTGATACATGGAGAGGTAGGAATGAAGAAGGGAAGAAGGGAAGAAGGGAAGAAGGGAGGGGTATGGAGAGGGGCACGAAAGCACGGGTACAGAGGCCGGGAAGAGAGGTCAGGTGGGGGTTGGCGGCAAGGTCACCCCAGCGGCGCCAGGGCTGACGTCAAGGAAATACCCGAGAACGAGTACTCCGCGCATGCCTTTACCTCTCCCGGGCACGGCGTTATTCTTCTCTCGCTTTTCCTACTTCATGATTTATCTTTCTCTCTCTCCTCTTTCATGTTTTGTCTGTCTGTGTTTCCGGCAATCTTTTTCTCCTCTTTCCCCTCTCTTCTCAATTCCTCTTTCCCCTCTCCTCTCGCATTTTCACTCCCTCAGCCTATCTTTCTCATTCTCTCACTCCTCTCACCCTTCTCTCCCGTTCTCTCACTCCCTCAGCATTCTACATGGACAGAAAGAAGGAAAGAAAGATAGAAAGAAGAAAATAAGAAATAAAGAAAATACGAAATAAAAATAAATAAATAAAGAAAGAAAGAAATCTAAAGAAAAGGTGAAAGGATGACAACTCGACACCAACTGTCGTGATCACACCTCCCACAGGGTCTTCCGTTCTGGGGTTTATATGTGGGCTGTGGGTTTCGGGAGGGGGGGGGGGTAGTGGGGTCACGCCGGTGTTACTATGAGAAGGGTAGGGGGAAGGGGGAAGGGGAGAGGAAAGGGGAGGGGGTAAGGGAAAGGAACAAGGAGGGAGACGGGGCAGGGAAGAAGAGAAGGGGAAGTTACATACCGCTGGGTTACAAGGGGTTACGCTCGGTGAAGCAACAAGAGGTTGTGAATTTACAACCCCCAACTTTTACCCCTCTAATCACCCTCCCTCTCCCCCCTATACTACCTACATCACCCTCCCCCTTCCACCACCCCTACCCCCTCCCGCAACCCCCATTCGCAGTGAAGGTTATCGGGAGAGAGTCCGGCGCCGCGGATCACCCACCGAAAGGCGGCGCCCGAGAACAATCCCTCGGAATGGATAGCGAGGATAAAACACTCTTCAATGACTAGTTCTTTTTGAAATGCCTTTGAACGAGAGGGAATAAAATGGGGGATTAAGTACAAGCGATTACATCTAGTAGAAAATTGTTAGAAAAAAATGCATGTACAGAAAAGTCCTCTCACAAGTGTGCGTGTATACTGTACGTGTGTGCCTGCCCTGCTTGGATATGCTTGCGCTAAAAACCTCCAGCCTTGCACAAACAACCTCCCGCATTGCCGACCTTGCCATCCTGTGCTTTCACGTTGCATGCAGTAGGGCCCACAATCCTTCCGGTCGTCTGGCGTCCGTAGGATCCTCGCTAAGGACCGCTAAGGACCACCAAGGACCGTAAAGGACCTCGTGGTCCTTTGACTTACAGAAGAAGAGAATGAAGAAAGGTATTCTCTTTCTTTGCTTCTTTCACCTTGTCTCATTTTCCACATCTTCCATCTTTCATTTTTTCTCTCTCTTATTCTTTCGTTCTCTTCGCTGACCTCAGCCTATAAGATTCTTTCTTTCCCCTTTTCGTTTGGGTTCCCCGCGACCGGACCGTGGCAGGGGGGGGGGGGGTTGGAGGTAGGGGGGGGGTTGGAGGTAGGGGTAGGAAGAAGTGGAGGAGAGGGGTGTAAAAGGTCTGGAAGAGAGGGATGGAGAAGGGAAGCAAAGGAAATGAGGGAGGAGGGAGGGAGGGAAGGGGAATGGTAGAAAAAAAAGGTAGAAAAAAGAAGAGCAGAATGGGAATGTGGATAAAGGCAAAAAAGAGGAGAAGCAGGAATTAGGAAGAGTGAACGGTATGTGATAGGAAAATGTAAGAAAAAAATGAATCCATAGACGAACGGAGGAGAGAGAGAGGGAGGAGAAAGGAAGGAGACGGACAAAAAATATACGTTAAATAAATTTAAAAAATGAAAACAATGATAACAATTCATACACAAAAAACAACAATAATAACCACAAAGACGAAAAGAACACAGAAAAACACAAATCTAAACACAACAGAACACGAAAAAAGAGAAAGAAAGCGGAAGAGGAATGAGGCGACAAAGCGATGAGGAGGCGAGATGAGGCGACGGAGCCAAGCAAGCTGAGCCAAGCCCTTGTCTCGCTCCTCGGTCACGTCTCTTCAGGGTGAGCCGGAAATTCAGCGCGATGCCATCCTCTCCTCGCCCTCACATTCGTCCTCTCTTCACCCTCCCATTTTTTCACCGTCGCCCTCTCGTCCTCTCCTCACCCTCACATTCGTCTCTCTTCACCCTCCCACTCGCCCTTTTTCACCGTCGCCCTAAAACTCGTCCTCTCCTCACCCTCACATTCGTCCTCTCTTCAATCGCCGTCGCCCTAAAACTCGTCCTCACCCTCACATTCACATCTCGTCCTCTCGTCCTCTCCTCTCACATTCCCTCTCTTCACCCTCCCACTCGCCCTTTTTCACCGTCGCCCTAAAACTCGTCTCTCCTCACCCCACATTCGTCCTCTCTTCACCCTCCAATCGCCCTTTTTCACCGTCGCCTAAAACTCGTCTCTCCTCACCCTCACATTCGTCCTCTCTTCACCTCCACTCGCCCTTTTCACCGTCGCCCTAAAACTCGTCCTCTCCTCACCCTCACATTCGTCCTCTCTTCACCCTCCCACTCGCCCTTTTTCACCGTCGCCCTAAAACTCGTCCTCTCCTCACCCTCACATTCGTCTCTCACTCTCGCCCTCACCGTCGCCCTAAAACACCCTCACATTCGTCCTCTCTTCACCCTCCACTCGCCCTTTTTCACCGTCGCCCTAAAACTCGTCTCTCCTCACCCTCACATTCGTCCTCTCTTCACCCTCCACTCGCCCTTTTTCACCGTCGCCCTAAAACTCGTCCTCTCCTCACCTCACATTCACCCTTCCACTCGCCCTTTTCACCGTCGCCCTAAAACTCGTCCTCTCCTCACCCTCAATTCGTCCTCTCTTCACCCTTCCCACTCGCCCTTTTTCACCGTCGCCCTAAAACTCGTCCTCTCTCCACCCTCACATTCGTCCTCTTCACCCTCCACTCGCCCTTTTTCCCGTCGCCCTAAAACTCGTCCTCTCCTCACCCTCACATTCGTCTCTCCCACTCGCCCTTTTTCACCGTCGCCCTAAAACTCGTCCTCTCCTCACCCTCACATTCGTCCTCTCTTCACCCTCCCACTCGCCCTTTTTCACCGTCGCCCTAAAACTCGTCCTCTCCTCACCCCTCACATTCGTCCTCTCTTCACCCTCCACTCGCCCTTTTTCGTCGCCCTAAAACTCGTCCTCTCCTCACCCTCACATTCGTCCTCTCTTCACCCTCCCACTCGCCCTTTTTCACCGTCGCCCTAAAACTCGTCCTCTCCTCACCCTCACATTCGTCCTCTCTTCACCCCCACTCGCCTTTTTTCACCGTCGCCCTAAAAACTCGTCCTCTCCTCACCCTCACATCACCCTCCCACTCGCCTTTTCACCGTCGCCCTAAAACTCTCCTCACCCTCACCGTCCTCTCTTCACCGCCCTTTTTCACCGTCGCCCTAAAACTCGTCCTCTCTTCACCCTTCCACTCGCCCTTTTTCACCGTCGCCCTAAAACTCGTCCTCTCCTCACCCTCACATTCGTCCTCTCTTCACCCTCCCACTCGCCCTTTTTTCACCGTCGCCCTAAAACTCGTCCTCTCCTCACCCTCACATTCGTCCTCTCTTCACCCTCCCACTCGCCTTTTCACCGTCGCCCTAAAACTCGTCCTCTCCTCACCTTCACATTCGTCCTCTCTTCACCCTCCCACTCGCCCTTTTACCGTCGCCCTAAAACTCGTCCTCTCCTCACCCTCACATTCGTCCTCTCTTCACCCTCCCACTCGCCCTTTTTCACCGTCGCCCTAAACTCGTCCTCCTCACCCTCTCCTCTCTTCACCTCCCATCGCCCTTTTTTCACGCGCCCTAAAATCGTCCTCTCCTCACCTCAATTCGTCTCTCTTCATCCCTCGCCCTTTTTCACCGTCGCCCTAAAACTTCGTCCTCTCCTCACCCTACATTCGTCCTTCTCACCCCCCTCGCCCTTTTTCACCGTCGCCCTAAAACTCGTCCTCTCCTCACCCTCACTTCGTCCTCTCTTCACCCCCACTCGCCCTTTTTCACCGTCGCCCTAAAAACTCGTCCTCTCCTCACCCTCACATTCGTCCTCTCTTTCACCCTCCACTCGCCCTTTTTCACCGTCGCCCTAAAAGTCCTCGTCTCCTTCACCCTTCCACTGCCTTTTTCACCGTCGCTAAAACTCGTCCTCTCCTCACCCTCACATTCGTCCTCTCTTCACCCTTCCACTCGCCCTTTTTTCACCGTCGCCCTAAAACTCGTCCTCTCCTCACCCTCACATTCGTCCTCTCTTCACCCTCCACTCGCCCTTTTTCAGCCGTCGCCCTAAAACTGTCCTCTCCTCAACCTCACATTCGTCCTCTTTCACCCTCTCGCCTTTTTCACTCGCCCTAAAACTCGTCCTCTCCTCACCCTCACATTCGTCCTCTCTTCACCCTCCCACTCGCCCTTTTTCACCGTCGCCTAAAACTCGTCCTTCCTCACCCTCACATTCGTCCTCTCTTCACCCTCCCACTCGCCCTTTTTTCACCGTCGCCCTAAAACTCGTCCCTCCTCACCCTCTCATTCGTCCTCTCTCACCCTCCCACTGCCTTTTTCACCGTCGCCCTAAAACGTCCTCTTCACGACCGTCGCCTTAAACTCGTCCTTCCTCACCTCACATTCGTCCTCTCTTCACCCTCCCACTCGCTTTTTCACCGTCGCCCTAAAATCGTCCTCTCCTCACCCTCAATTCGTCTCTCTTCACCTTCCACTCGCCCTTTTTCACCGTCGCCCTAAAACTCGTCCCTCTCCTCAACGTCCTCTCTTCACCCTCCCACCGCCCTTTTTACCGTCGCCCTAAAACTCGTCCTCTCCTCACCCTCACATTCGTCCCTCTTCACCCTCCACTCGCCCTTTTTCACCGTCGCCCTAAAACTCGTCCTCTCCTCACCCTCACATTGTCCTCTCTTCACCCTCCCACTCGCGCCTTTTTCACCGTCCCCTAAAACTCGTCCTCTCCTCACCCTCACATTCGTCCTCTCTTCACCCTCCCACTCGCCCTTTTTCACCGTCGCCCTAAAACTCGTCCTCTCCTCACCCTCACATTCGTCCTCTCTTCACCCTCCCACTCGCCCTTTTCCACCGTCGCCCTAAAACTCGTCCTCTCCTCACCCTCACATTCGTCCTCTCTTCACCCTCCCACTCGCCCTTTTTCACCGTCGCCCTAAAATTCGTCCTCTCCTCACCCTCACATTCGTCCTAACACTCGCCCTCTCCTCATCCTCACACTCGCTCCGGCACGAAGGCTGCTTTTTAGATGTCATGGGATTTTTTCATCGGAAATCAAGAACCTTAGCCAAGAAATGACTAAGGTTGCGTCATGATGTACTGCGTCGCGATGTTGCTTCTGAGTCAGGATGTTCGAGTGAAAATCGGGAACGGTGATTTGCTTGCTGTGGAACGAACGCAAACACATCGGTCTCTGGAGTAAAAATATGCCTACGTATAATAGTAATAACACATGCTAATGCACTCGCACACATAAGCACACACGAACTCGACTTCACAGACACAAAAAAACAATCAGAAACACACACACACACAAAAAACACACACAAACATACACTTAAACAAAAACAGACACAAGCACACATACAAACAAACAAACACACAGACAAACATACACACAAACAAACACACACACACACAAACAAACAAACACACACATACACAAACAAACACACGATCTCGACTTTTGGGAAAGCAAAAAACGAACAAAATTACCTGTTCGAGGGCATGCTTGTCCAGGTGCTGGTGTAGATGCGGACTTGGATCGTGAGCGGGCAGGAACAGCGCCCCCGCACTGTTGTGCATCACGCCCACGGGAGCCATCATTGCCACGCCCGTGTTCGCTCAATCCCTTGCAAGGTCGCCCGTCCTGCCCATAGCCGTCCCGAGACTTCACGGCCGAGAAGGAAGCACTTTAGGCTTTCTGCTCGGAAGGCCGCCTGCTCTTTTGGGGGCGAGAGTGGGCTTAGGGGCGTGGGCGGCGGTTGGGAGAACGGCGTGTGTCCGGCCACACTAAGCCAAACCCATCACGAGACCACGCCCACCATAGTACTTTGCCATCATTGTCTCACGCCCATAAATAATGCACGATGCACTAAGCTCTTTCCACTGTTCTGTAAAACATCTCGTCAGCGGGACCGGTATCCTCAGTATTATTCCACCTGCGGACGGACACAGATAAGGATCTTATCAAGGCTTCCGCTCCAATTTCTAAGGACGCAGCGACGGGGGCTTCGTCCAGGCGTCATGCCACTTAAACGTGTCCTGCGCCCCCGCAAGAACAACAATAACAATTACAAATGAAAAAAACAAAAAACAAATGTTGAGTAACGATACTCCGACTGCAGTGATAAATCTACGGGTTCTACACGCCAATGTATTGTCCGTTAGAAAACCTGGAAATCTTGCAAAAAATCGGTCATAATACTTTACACTGCGGCCTCCAGGCCTCTGAGAACTTGTCAACACAGTCAGCTTGCGGCGGCAGCCACAAAAAGGTATAAAGGTCACCCTATTCTTCCACGCGACGTACGTTTATTCTATGTACTATATCTTACTATCAAGTGTCCGGCGCCATTGGAGAGTGGAGAGCACTCAGTCTGAGTCGCAGAAAATGATTCCCGAGCCTTAATCTACGAGCAGTGGTGGTTGTAAGGATTCCTGCCGCCTCAGTTTACGCAGAGCTTGTCCAGCCACGATTCCTCTAGCAAACTCGGTGATGCAAAATATTCCTACTCACAATACAAGGCTCGCCCATGTCTGTGCAGAGCCGAGGTGGTAAATAAAGAACCAAATGACATGAAATTGTCGCGACAAACTATGGGTGCCCCATGCAACATAAATGAACACATAGTCTTTCAAAATACCTAACATGAAGTACCAAGAACCAAAGCTCGCGGCCCTAGGTAACCCAGGACGACAAATAACTCACCATACCAAAAGATAAACAAACTGAATGCATGATAAATCAACAAAAAATAGTGAAGCGCCGTTAGTCACAAGCCCTGCCTCTGTGCGTCAGTCACGTTATCTCGTTCAGAGCCGCAGCCCTCCGGAAGCCTGGCCGTGCTCCGGGTATCAAGCGCCACTGCAGGATCTGCGAGTCACACGCGCTGCCCCGGCAGCGCCCCTCTCCGCCCTCTCGTGGGCTAGAAGGAGTTGAGACTCGGCGCTTGACTTCCTTCGAATACTTGGAGATAAAGCAAAGGCGCAACAAAAGCCGCCCACCCGACCCACTCCATCCAATTTCCCTCCAGCTCCTCTCACCAACCCACACACGCCAACCTCCCCACACCGCTTTCCCCCATCCTTACCTCCTTCACCACCACCCCACCTCCCTTCCCCCCTTCCCCTCCGTCCGCATCAACCCCCGTACATTCTCCGCGCTAAGCCTAGAGTGTGTGCTGGGGGGGGGGGGGGGAGAGGCGAGAACCAAGGACTCTCACATGGACTCTTCCCATCGATGGACGCTATGATGCAACACTTGAGGAAACCGATTTCCTTCCTCTTAATTTCCTCTCTCCTTTTCCTTTGTGGCATATTCTGTTCAAGTTTTCACATTTTCCTTTGTTTATATTGCGTCAATTCCCCCATTTTTAAAGTCTATTTCGTATCTCCTCTACTTCTCTTACTTGTGTTTTTTCTGCTCCTCAACCTCTTTCAATTCACTATCTATGTTTTTTCTCTCTAAAATAACGGTTAATACTATAGGTAATTCGAATATCACTATCATATTACCATTGATATCATCATTAATAACTGCCATTATTTGCACCACCCTGACCATTACCATCTTTCTTTACAAGCATTACCATTACCATCATTTTCATCGTCACTATCATCATTATCGATTCAATCATTATAATATCTCATCTCATCATTCATTCCTTCAGCCCCCACACCGCACTTCTCTTTTATTCACTTCAATCCCTCTTAACCTATTTTCACCTCAAACCCCTCTTACGACATGAGGTAAATGTTGACTGCAGATACACTTGGCGGTTTACGGAAAGGCCGAAAATGTGAGGACGAAAGACGGAGGTTTAAATAAGAGAAAGTGGAGGGAGGGAGGGGGAGGGAGAGGGGAGGAAGGAGAGAAAGGGAAGTTGATGGAGGGAGGGATGGAGAGAAAGGGGGGGCAACGGATAGGGAAGGAAGGAGGGAAGAAGGGAGAGTGCGTAGAGAAAGAAGGCACATGAGAGACGAGAAGACCGGAAAAAGTAAAAAAGACAGTAATGAATAGCCAACTGCCACATAGTTTCCAAGTGTGTATGGTAGATAGATAGAGAGAGAGATAGATAGATAGATAGATAGATAGATAGAGAGAGAG
>NW_020870672.1:42671-45171 GCF_003789085.1 Penaeus vannamei | reverse complement strand
ATTACCATTAGTTCCTTTCCCACTACCTATACCCCCTCTCTGCCTCTTCTCCTTCCCTCCCCCTATCCCTCCCCCCTCCTCTTCCTCCTCCCTCCCTCCTCCTCCTCCGCCTTTCCCTCCCAAGCAGCATCAGAACAGGCAGCAGGAGGAGGAAGGGTCGCGCGCCTCGCCTCGGATTTAGTCTCAGGATCGAGTTGCTCTACACTCGAGGAGGAAAAAGAGGAGGAGGAGGAAGAGGGGAAAGGGAAGGGGAAGGGGAGAAGGAGGAGGAGTAGGGGGAAGAAGAAGGAGGAGGAAGAGGAGAGGGGAGGGGGAGGAGGAAGGAGGAGGAGTAGGACAAGGACGACGACGACTGAGAGAACGAAGAAGAAGAGGAAGAGAATGAGGTAGATGACGATAATGCACAGGAGGAGGAAGATTAGTTCGCGACATCTCGCGAGCGCCGGTTCCTAATCCCTTCGATAATGATGCTCGAACGAATTCATGTGGCTTGCCAGAGCCAGGATCATTCACTCGTTTTACGTACGTCACCATACATATTTATTTATTCATCTTTTTCGTTTCTTCGTCATTCTATTGTGTGTTTACCTTTGAGATGAGTTCCTCCTCGTCTTTATCTGTCGGTATCAGTTTATCCCATTTGTCTTTGTTTTTCCTTGTGCGTCTGTCCCTCTGCCTCTGTGCCTGTATATGTCCCTCTATCACTCTGTCTGCGTTTGCCTGTCTTTGAATACCCTTGCGTCTTCTGTCTGTCTGTCATTCTGTCTGCCTGGATGCCACTCACATCCGCAGTCCTCCGCCTCCACACGCCCGCCGCACGCCCTCCGCGCCCGCAGTAGCAATCGACAGGTGCAACGACCGCGTCAAAAAACCGTCATTTCCTTAAAATACAGCCGTCCCAAGGTCGAGGGCGCGTCACACTATGGCGCGCTCCCGCCGCTCGGGGCATGGGGGAAAGAGAAAGAGAAAAGAAGAAGAGAGAAATGGGAAAGAAAAATAGGGGAATGGCGAGAAATCGATTTTTTATGAACACTGCCACGACGGGTGCAACAAAGTTTAAGGCATAATTAGAGACGAGGAGAAGGAGGACTAGGAGAAGGAGGAGGAGGAGGAGGAGGAAGTGGGAGGAAGAAGGAA
Source organism: Penaeus vannamei (assembly GCF_003789085.1). Taxonomy (NCBI): domain Eukaryota; kingdom Metazoa; phylum Arthropoda; class Malacostraca; order Decapoda; family Penaeidae; genus Penaeus; species Penaeus vannamei. The sequence goes on along the minus strand of NW_020870672.1, from coordinate 44,034 downwards.
TTAGAATAATCAAATGAACAAGAAGAGGTCGAGAACGAAGGAGAATTAGCAGAAGAGGGGCCATGAAGAAAAACTAATTATTCTTGAAAATGGGAAAGAGAACTTGAACACACGAAGGAGCAAAGATAAAGGGAAGGAAGCGTTAATTTTAGAAAAGTGAGAAAGGGAAGGAAAAGAGAAAAAAAACTGCCCTGAGGGAAGAAGAGAATAAGCAAAAGAAAGAGAAAAGAGTAAACAATGACGAGAAAACAAGAACAAAAACAGAGACAAAAGCAAAGAAAACGAGGACAAGAGACCCAAACCAGAGTCAATACGCAAAACAGTGTTGCCAGCAGCACTGCAAACGTCCCGAGTCAGTACTGCCAAGGCGGATAATTGCGTGAGATCCTTCAATGCTCAATCAACTATAAAAAAGTACGAGTATCCCCAATCCAACCTCACCTCCCACCCTCCCTCCCTCCTCCCTCCCCTCTCCTCTCTCCTTCATTTTTTCTCTCCCCTCCCGACTCTCCCTCCTCTCCTTTCTGACTCTTCCCTTCCTCTGCATTCTTCTCCTCTCCTTTCCTCCCTCCTCCCTCCTCCCCCTTCCTTCCTTCTGCATCTCGCTTCCCTTCCTTCTTTCTCTTCCCTCCTCTACCTCCCTCCTCTGCAATAAATGAAGATGAAGATGGAAGAAGAGCAGTGGCCAGAAGTATAAGAAGTATGGAAAGGAGAGGAAATGCGAACAGGATGAGGATGAGAAGAAGAAAGAAAAATAACGAAACAAACAAAAAGAAAGAGTAAAAAGGGATAGAAGAACGACAGCAACGACGAGGGGAAAGAAAATGAGAAGGAAAACATGGAGAAAGAAAAGGAGAAACAGAGAGAGGAAACAGGGAGACAGCGGACGTGAGAAGGGAAATCAGACGCCAGGAAGTGAGGGAGCAGCACTTGGTATCTGGAGGTGGGCAGGGGGAGGGTAAGGGTGGCGGGGAAGGGGAAGGGTGGGCGGGGGAGGGGTGGGGGAGGGAGAAGAGGGGAAAAAAGTTCTTAAAAAAGGGGAAATAAAGGAGAGAACCAGAAGAAGAAAGACAAAGGAAATACAAGTCAGAGTTGTGCGGTAGATGAACGGTAAAGAAAAAATGATAACAAAAAATCAAACGAACAAAAAATGATGGACTGACATGAACAACTAAGAGCTGTTGTAAGGAGGCGGATGGCAGAGAAAGAAACAAACGAAATCAAAACCGGTAACAAGGAGATACAAATAAAAAAATACCCGACACATATAAACGGATAAAGGGAAAGAGTGGGATGGACGAGGTATTGATGGGTAAAAAAGGGATGGGGATGGCGGTTGTGAGCAGGGGGGTAGGAGGGTGGT
>NW_020870672.1:37500-39674 GCF_003789085.1 Penaeus vannamei | reverse complement strand
GAGACAGAGACAGAGACAGAGAGAGAGACAGAGAGACAGAGAGACAGAGAGACAGAGACAGAGAGAGAGAGAGGTAGAAGAGTACGAGGGAAGGAGGACGTGAAAAGGAGAGAAAGAGAAAGAAAACAAGAGTGGAAAAGGAGAGAGAACCTGAAAGACTTATGACGTTAGAAGAATACAAAAGGGAGAGGAAGAGAGAAAGTAAGTACGATGGAGAGAGAGAGAGAGTGAAAAGAACATGAAAACACAGAGAGTACGAAGTGATGTGAGTACGAAGGGGGTAGGGGGGTAGGGTGTGCGACGAGGGAGAGTGCAGATCAGAGCCGAGAAAGAGGTTCGTGCCGCCGTGGAAGGTGTGCGGCTTATATGGCGCATAAAGAGACGTGTGTAATCCTCGCTGATGTATTGGTAGAAAAGGAGAAAGCTCTTTCTCTCTCTCTGTCTCACATGCGCCACTACGCCATGTTTTATGGATGCCTTTGCTTAAGGGCGGAAGGCTAGGGATGCGAAAAAAGTAAGAAATAAAAGGCTGGGGCTGCGAAAAAAGTAAGAAAAAAGTAAAAAATGACAATGAAGTAGAAAAAGGTGAAAAATTATAATGAAGAAGAAGAAAAAGAAATAAGAATATGATAACGAAGAAAAGAAGTTGAAGAAGAGGCGGCAGGCGCATGCTAGATGATCCTGAGGATGAGGGAAGGAAATCCCGGTTGACGGAATTGACGAGGACCGGTGCGTGACAGGTGGGTTCGGCGCGTCCGCACATACATCAGAGGGGCTTAACCTGGCTGATTTAGGCTCCCTCGGCGCTCTTTAGAAGGCCAAGAGAAGCCGCTCGTGTGGATCGTCACGCTCCCGACGCTTCCGCCGCGTCGCCTCGTGCATATTGCGCCAAACACTTGACCCGCGCGACCTTCCCATTCCCCTTCCCCCAGTAAGAATGTGTGTGCCGCGAAAGAACGAAAAGCGAGGGAAATAAGCGCGCGGTAAGTGTTCCTGGTGAGGGCGAGTGCGAATGGTGAAAGTATCGCCTTGGTATGATTAGGATTCATTCTGGAATCAGGGATTAGGGGTCGCGTTGAACTACCTTAGACACCGTGATAAGTCGTCCTCTTAATGTACTATCATGTTCCCTTCTATAAACGGGTTTTAAGAAGGATTTAAGCTTGATATCAAAAGGCTTGACGTAGGTTGCTAAGGAAGTGGCACTGCGCATGTGCGGTTCAGGTGACCGACGAAAAAAATCAGACATGGTGCCAGTGGAAGTCGTGAAGAATGGTTTTAAGAAACAGTGAGGTTGATATTTTGAAAATACGCTCTCAGAATGCACTACTCGCAGTAATGTGAAATTTTGAATTGACGAGTAGAAATTATGAATAATTCAAAAGGATATTTGCTATCTATTGTGTATGGAGAGAACTGAGATGAATAGATAGACAGATAGATATATGAATATTGAGATGCCCTCGTAGATAATGAGAGAAAACGAGGGGGAGTAACCTATGATGAGGGACAGTGAGAGAAGAGAGAGCTAGTGACAGGAAGTGAAAGAGAAGGACAAGGAAATGGCGGGAAGTAAGAGACCCGAACGAGTGACTGACCCAACGAGGGCGACTGGCGACGGCGGCTGTCAAACTCTGAGGTTGGAGCCATGACCTGCCTGTTTTGGGTCGATCAGCCTACACTTGCGGTTTTCCACTTGCCTCGCGGTTGCGCCACGGCTTTCTTATCGTTGCCACCTAACGGCCAAGTGGCGCAGGTAGAACCTGGTTCCGCTTTCGTTTAATGACTGCCTTCCATAAATTGGAGATTTCGTATTTTACGACCGTTATGATCTTTATGTATTATGGCGTAATTTGTGCATTAGGGTATCATTAGTTTTCTCATCAAGTGGAAGTGATATCAGGCGATGGAATCAGATTGCTTTAGCGATTGGAAGCATTAACTTCACCGCGTAGTATTCTAGTGTTTTAGCCATGGTTGCAAAACACTCCCTGAAAGGTCATTCTTGCCCCTCCTCCTCCGATTTGATAGAAGATAACGAACTTGACTGAATCAAGAAACAATTAAGTTACAATTAAAATGAACGCATAAACACAGCCAGAAGATTCGTACATAGAAGTGAACAGCACCGCATGTACTTTGGGGCTATGCGAACACGACCACTTGGCGAGGGC
>NW_020870672.1:22500-32500 GCF_003789085.1 Penaeus vannamei | reverse complement strand
AAAAAAATACTCAATTACATTACAATTTGGATGTTTTCAATATCCTCATCATCACAATTATGATCATCAAGTTCACCAACATTCATTTTTTTTTCGTCCGTGACCTTCCGTCCTCTCGAAGTCATCAGTAAACTGCCTTATATTATTATTTTCACTTTTTGTTACAGAGCCTGTTTATGCAACGGAGGGGAGGGAAGATTGGGGACTGGGGATTCGCACAAGTATTTAGGGTAGATTGGTTTGCAATGTTGTTCGTGTGCGTTGTCATGTTGTGGTTGTGTTTTTAGTGTTGGTGCGTTACTGTTTTGTGAGGTTTTTAAAAATATGCTTGTATATTGTTGTTTTTTATTGTTTTCGTTATTATCATTGTCATCTTTATCATCATCTTTGTCATCATCATTATTATCATCGTCATTACTATTGTTATTTTTATTATTATTATTATTATTGTTGTTATTGTGTGTGTGTACATATGTATATTAACTTTGTTCATAAAAACAATGTGTTTGTCAGAAATCTATACATATGTGATCAGCAAACAACACATTTTTATACCTGTGACAGAATCCATAAAACCTTTTATATTTTTTTACACAAAATAAATCCTCTACCTCGACCGAACGTAGATTAAGCTCCCTTCCCCTCCCCCCTCCCCCCTCCCTTCCCCCTCCCTCTTCCCTGACTCCCTCCTACCTTACAGCCTCTCCTCCCCACGGCCCTTCAGGGTCCTTCCCCCCCCCATCCCTACCTCACCCCCCCCCCCATTCTCTGCCTCAGAATTCTTCCCTTCCTCCTACTGGCTAGTCCTCCTCCCCCCCCCTCCCCAACCCTTAGCTTTGCTCCCCCTCTGTCCTCCCCCCTTCTCCCCAGCTTCCCAGTTCATGCTATCCCCTCCTTCCTTCCTCCCCAACGCTGTCCCCAATCCGCCTACCCCACCTCCTGCCTCTTCCCACTCCCTCAATCCCTTCCTTCCCCATCTCCCCAATCCTCCCTTCCTTCCCCCTTTCCCCAACCCCCTCCTCCTTCTTTCCCTTCCTCCCCCAATCCATCTCCCCCTCCTCCCTCCCTCTCCCCCTCCCTCCCCCTTAGTCCACCCCCCTCCCCTCCCTCTCCCCCAATCCATCTCCCCCTCCTCCCTCCCTTCCCCTCTCTCCCAATCCAACCCCCCTTCCCTCCCCTCCTCCTTCTCTCCCCCAGTCCATCCCTCCCTCTCCCCCAGTCCATCCCCTCCCTCTCCCCCCAGTCCATCCCCCTCCCTCTCCCCCAGTCCATCCCCCTCCCTCCCTTCCAATCCCTCCCCGACAGCAGTTTTACTAATCGATGCTAATCTCTCTTTCCCACAGGTAAGCCACGCACCCTGCCGGATACGAGCGGAAGGGGGGGAGGGGGGGAGGAGGCGGCCGGCGTTCGGATATCGGATCCGGATATGCTGACGGATCCTCGGCGGATATATGCCAGAGGTAGAGGTGAGCCGGAAGGGATCAGGGAGGTTTTGTAGTGTTGGCGTTTGTCTGTCTGTCTGTGTATGTGGGGTGGGGAGGGAGGGGAGGGGAGGGTGGGTTCGTTATTTCGGGGTTTTGGATGCTGTGGAGGGGAGGGGGAGTGGGGAGGGAAGGGGGATAGGGAGGGGAAGAGGGGAGGGAAGGGAAGGGTATAGAGAGAGGGAGGGAGGGAGGGGAAGGGAAGGGGTGAGGGGAGGAGGAGAGGGAGGGATAGTATGGGGAGGGGAGGGAGGGGAGGGGATGGGGAGGGAGGAGAGGAGAAGGCAAGGAGTAGGGGAGAGTGGATGCGAGTGATGAGGTGATGGAAGGGGAGAAGTGTTGAGAGAGAGAGAGAAGGGAAGAGAGGAGAGGGTGAGATAGATTAAGAGGAATGGAAGAATGGAGGGAGAGAGGGAAGGAGTTAGAGAGAGAGAGAATTGTGTTTGTGCATGCATATATTCACATATATATATATATATATATATATATATATATATATATATATATATATATATATATATATATATATATATATATTTGTGTGGTGTGTGTGTGTGTGTGTAGCGAGAGAGAGAGAGAGAGAGAGAGAGAGAGAGAGAGAGAGAGAGAGAGAGAGAGAGAGAGAGAGAGAGAGAAGAGAGAGAGAGAGAGAGAGAGAGAGAGAGAGAGAGAGAGACAGAGAGATCGATCAGTCTCAAAGTCACCCTTTTTAATTAAAGGGGAAAAACTGCGAAACAATAAGTAAAAGGGACCAAAAAGAAAGGAAAAAAGTCCCTTTTCCCCTACTCGTGATCAATATCAAGTCACGTGACACGGGGGCCCAGGAACCTTGTCATAAATTCCAACGACAAACTTGCATTTGATGTCGCCCCCCCCCCCCCCCCCCTCTCTCTCTCTCGCCACGCTCTCACTGATCCCTTCTCTCTTGTTCTCCTCCTCTTTCTTCTTCTCCTTCTTTTATTGTTCTCCTCCTCTTTCTTCTTTTCCTTCTTTTTATTGTTCTCCTCCTCTTTCTTCTTTTCCTTCTTTTTATTGTTCTCCTCCTCTTTCTTCTCTTTCTTTTATTTGTTCTCCTCCTTCTTCTTTTTATTCTTTTCCTTCTTTTTAATCTTCTACTTCTATTTCTTTATCTTCTCATTTTTCTTCTCTTCTTCTTCTCTTCTTCTTCTTCTTCTCCTCCTCCTCCTCCTCCTCCTCCTCCTCCTCCCCTTTCCCGCCTCCTCCACTGCTCTTCCAATAATCTACTTTTCTCTTTCGTCTTCCTTCTTTTTCTTGTTCTCCTCCTCTTCCTCCTCCTCCTCCTCCCCCCTTCCCATCATCTAATTTTCTGCTCCTTCTCCTCCTTTTCTCTTTCTTCCCCATTCCATTCCTTCTCCTCCTCCTCCTTCGTCTTCTTCTTATCCTCCTCCTCTTCAACCTCTCACCCTCATAACCCTTTCAGCCAACTTATACGTCCTCAAACCTATCAAATAATAATAAATAAATAAATAAAAATTCTCCACAAATCTATGAGCCGATTTCTCATCTTTTTTATTCATCGCCGACAACATCGAGCTCCCTCAAAGAATTCTATTACAACCCAAGTTCAGGTTATGATGAGGAACCTATCCCCTATTTATGGCGTAACAACCGTTGTTAGATTGATTCATGTTAACGGTCGAATCGCTAACGAGCGGCTGTAACTAGCCAATCAGCTGGAGGTAATTGAACGGATGGGGTTATTAATAGTTGTGTGGTACTTGTTGTTCTGGTGAATGTGGGAGGAGTAACTGGGTTGTTTTAAGGTTGTGGTGTCTGTATGGGTGCTGTTGGTTTGATATTGATGTTGTTAGTGTTAGTAGTTGTAGCTGTTATTGTTTTATATTGATGTTGTTAGTAGTATTAGTAGTTGTAGCTATTATTAAAGTGTAATTAGTAGTATTAGTAGTTGTAGCTATTATTACTGTGTAATTAATAGTATTAGTAGCTGTAGCTATTATTAATGTGTAATTAGTAGTATTAGTAGCAGTAGTATGTGGTAGTAGTAGTAGTAGTAGACTATAGTAGTAAGTAGTATATGTTGAAGATATTACCGTAGTAGTAGTAATGTAGATCACTGTTCCTATTAGTATTATCAGTCGTTCTCACAATAGTACAGTTAGGACGTACTAGAATTGATAAATTTTACCGAACATTCGCTTGAAAATTATGCGTCGAAACCATAAAACCATAATAATATAATAATAATACCATAAAACGACCCAAAAACCTCTCTCGCTTCTGCTCCGCGGTCGGTGCATATCAAAGTGGAAATCGAATGAAGTGTTAGTAGACAGAAATAGGACTGACGTAATGCAGCTGAGGCTAAGGAGGGGAAGAAATGCGCGGTCAAGCCAGGAAGACAGGTAGGCCAGGTGTCCAGCTCGGTTGAACAGCTCGTTTCAGACATACAGTCGCTTTGCTTATTTACTCACTCATTCGCTCACTTACTTACTTGCTTACTTACTTACTTATTTGCTTATTTACTCACTCATCCGCTCACTTACTTACTCATTCGCTCACTTACTTACTCATTCATTCGCTCACTTACTTGCTTGCTTACTTACTCACTCGTTCACTCTCTTACTTACCTACTCACTCACTCACCTACTCACCCCCCCCCTCTCCTCCCCCTCCGTGCCCGCAAGCCCGGCCGCCGCCTACCTGTTCGTGCCCCGCGGTTCGCTGTCAATTATAAACCGACAAATGCCACGGCGGCGGTTTTGATTGGTCGGGCTCGGGGCTCGGTGGGCGGGGCCAGAGGGAGCGACGGCGGCGAGGGCTGTTGGGGACTCCGGCCGGGATCCGAGTGGCCCTTTTTATATCTCGAGGACTCATTCCTCATTCGAGTCCTCTTCCTCCCCCTCCCTCCCTCCCTCCCTCCCTCTCCCTCCCTTCTCCGTCTCCCTCCTCCTCCTCCTCCTGGAACTTAGTACTCCTCATACTCTTCTTCTTTCCATCCCCCTTCTCCTCCTCCCTCTTCTCCCACCTTCGTTTTCTGCTTCCTTTTCTTTCTCCCCTTCCTTCTTCCACGCTGTACAGGAAGACTTTCGACAGAGACAAAAGAGGTTAGAGTGAGAGACAGACAGAAAGAGAAGAAGTGAGAGAGAGAGAGACAGATAGACAGAAAGACCTTCCAACAGAAAGAGAAGAGGTGAGAGAGAGACAGAAAGACTTTCAACAGAGAGAGAAGAATAGATAGACAGAAAGACTTTCAGCAGAGACAGAGAGAGAAAGACACAGAGAGAGAGAGAGAGATAGACAGAGAGAGACATAGACAGACAGAGATAGACAGAGAGAGACAGACAGAGACACAGACCGACAGAGAGACACAGAGAGAGACAGAGACAGAGACAGAGAGAGAGACATAGACAGACAAAGACACAGAGACGCAGACAGACAGAGAGAGACAGACAGAGACACAGACCGCCAGAGAGACTCCCCTCCAGAGCCAGGGAGCGGAGAGGTGAGCGAGGGCCGCCCGTGCGTTGGAATAAATGGCGGCCGGTTATTGACAGGCCAAGAATTAATGTTTTGCGATTTCCATACGTAACTGTGATCTGTGTGGGCGTGTTAGGGCGGGCGTCACAACGGGGGCTTGCTTGGCACCTCAGAGAAAAGAAGATAGAGGAGTAGATGGGTAAGATACAGTAGAAAATAGATTAATAGGTGGGTAAGATACAGTAGATAGAGCAATTGGATGAATGAAAGAAAAAAGAAGGTAGATAAATAGATGGACAGTAGATAGAGCAATTGGATGAATGAAAGAAAAAAGACGGTAGATAAATAGATGGATAAGATACAGTAGATAGAGTAATTGATGACAGTAGTAGATCAGTACAGTTGGATGAATGAAAGAAAAAAGGTAGATAAATAGATGGATAAGATACAGTAGATAGAGCAACTGGATGAGCGAAAGAAAAAAGAAGGTAGATAAATAGATAGGTACAGTGGATAGATACAGTAGATAGAGCAACTGGATGAATGAAATACAATCTCCAGATAGATAAGATTGATGAATGAGAATACAGTTTACGGATAGATCAGATAGATGGATAAATACAGTCTCAAGTTAGATAAAAGGAATAAATGACAGATCAGGTAGATGAAGGAAATATAGTTATTTTACTTTTTTCTGTCTCTTTTCCTTTTTTCTTTTCTTTTCTTTTGTATGTGGTGTTTATTCAAGGATTTTTTGAAAATGTGTATCGGTGTAAAATGGTTTGTTTTGAATTTGTATTCGTGACAAGAATTTTTTCGGTTTTAAGTGTATCAATATAAGAAAATAACAGAAAACAGATATGGAGGGAGAGGGAGAGAGAGAGGAATAGGGATAGAGGGAGAGGGAGAGGGAGAGGGAGAGAGGAGAGAGAGGAGAGGGAGAGGGAGAGGGAGAGGGAGAAGGGAGAGGAGAGGGAGAGGGAGAGGGAGAGAGAGAGAGAGAGAGAGAGAGAGAGAGAGAGAGAGAGAGAGAGAGAGAGAGAGAGAGAGAGAGAGAGAGAGAGAGAGAGAGAGAGAGAGAGAGAGAGAGAGAGGAGAGAGAGAGAGACAGAGGAGAGAGGAAAGAGAAGAGAAAGAGAGAGAGAGAGAGAGAGAGAGAGAGAGAGAGAGAGAGAGAGAGAGGAGAGAGAGAGAGAGAGAGAGAGAGAGAGAGAAGAGAAAAGAGAAAGAGAAGAGAGAGCGAGAGTAAGAAACGGCAGTTACTTACTGGTAGGCCTGAGCGGTGTTACAGATGCCCCCCCCCCCCCACCACCACCCCATCCTCCTGCTGCTGCTGCTTCTCCTCCTTTCCTCCTTAACCCTCCTCCCTACCCTCCCTCCCTCCCTCTCACCCCTCCCCTCCTCCCCTCCATTCTCTCCCTCCTCCATCCCTCCCTCTCCCTCCTCCCCTCCATTCTCTCTCCCATCCCTCCCTCCCCTCCCACCCTACCCCCCCTTTCCCTTAATGCACAGACCTCCCTTTTTCAGCATGTCGATAGTTCCCATTCCCCCCCTTCCCCCCCCCCTCCCCCTCCCCCCCTTAGGCCTATGTAGTTTCATACCAGCGGTCTTTGTCCCGCGAGGATAGGCTGGCTTCCCCCCGGGGGCTGGTGGGGGGCAGGAGCGGCGACATTTGCGTATTGGGGGAGATTAAAAGGCATCGGGGAAGGAGGAGGAGGAGGAGGAAGGAGGAGAGGGGAGTGTAGGGGGAGGATGGGGGAGGAAGGGGAGGAGGAGGAGGAGGGGTAGGGGAGGAGGAGGAGGAGGAGGAGGGAGGGGAGGGGGAGGATGGAGCTAGGGGAGGAAGGAGGAGGAGGAGAAGGAGGAGGGAGGGGGAGGAGGAGGGGGGGAAGGAGGAGGACGGGGAGGGAGAGAAGAATGAGGAGGAGGAGGAAGAGAAGAAGAAGAAAGAGGAGGATGAAGAGAAGAGAAAGAAGAAGAAGAAGGAGAAGAAGAGGAGGAGGAGGAAGTCAGGCCTCGGCAGAAGCTGTGCGTTCGTCGGTGACCCTTTTATCTTTGTTTTGTTGGAAAGAATTTTTAAAAGGAAATATGAACTATGAAGGAATTGTGACTTAGGATTGGATAGTTTTTTTTTAAGAAAATCCGAAATATTAAGGAATTGTGACTTAGGAAGGGTTGTTGTTATTAAAGAGGCAGCTTGTTAGGAAGTCTGTGTAGGGGGATTCCCGGAGATATTCCAGCCGTGGGTGTTATTCCGTGTTATTCCGTGCACGAGCCGTACGAGAAGGATTCCAAAGAGGTGACCGTCAAGAGTCATTCCAAGGAGGAGGAATTCCAGAATCATCCCAGACGGGAATTGATTTCGAGTATCATTCAAGAGAGGAGTAATACCAGGATTTTTTTTTTCTTGTTATATGTCATTCGAGAGTTATTCAAAGTCAGAATCAAAGTACTTTCTTCCATTAATGACAATGGTTCTTCCCTTTACATAGATCATGGCAGCGAATAGTAATAAATAAATAGTAGAAACAATTTTGAAACCATTAATGGTATCCTACAGTAATACAGAAACAGTAGAAACAATATTGAATACATTACTAGGAAAGTTATAGAATAGAATAATACAAATTAAAATGGTCATATCATTAGAGACAGATTTACACGGTTTGATTTTGCAATTAAACGCCTGGTGTCACTGATGATTTTAAAGATGCTAATTGAATGTGAAGGGAGGAGGTATATAAGACTTATTCCCGAGTTAATTAAGTTACAGTATTCGAGGAAGGAATAATTCAAGTGCTATTCGAGGTGTTATTCCAGGAGAAGGAGGAAGGTTAGAGTTATTGAAGGTAGGAGTAATACCAGAATTATTCGAGACAGGTGTAAATCGAGCGTTTTTTCAAGGTATTGGTAATGCTGGAGTTATTGCGAATAGGAATCACTCGGGAGTTATTTAATAGGTGTTCCAGGCGTGAGTTTGGTCAAGCGTTATTCCAAGAAGTTATTTCAGACATGAGTTGATTCGAGAGTTATTCCAAAAGTAATTGAGTTATTCCAGGTAGTCATTTTAGACATGAGTTAAGTCAAGTGTTACTCCAGTTAGTTATTCCAGACATCAGTTGATTCGAGTTATTCCCAAAAAATATTCGAGAATTATTCAAAAAAATGATTCGAGAGTTATTCCAAAAAATTATTCGAGAGTTATTCAGAAATTAGTTCATTCGAGAGTCATTCCAAGTAGTTATTCCAGACGTGAGCTTAATCCGAGAGTCATTCCAGGTATCCATTCCAGTTGTGAGATAAGAGAATTCGAGAGTCATTCCAAGGTAGGAGTAATTCCCGGGTTATTCCAGGGCGTGGGATGTGGGACGTGCTGGTGACATGACAGGCTGGATTGGCCGTGACAGCTGTCTCTTTCTGCCTGTCCTCTGTCTGTGTGTTTGTTTGTCATGGCACTTAGAAGAAAGTCAAGGTGGAGTTTGTTACTTACTTGTTATTACTGGTATGAGTTGGTGTGCGTGTTATTGTTGTTGTTGTTGTAGTTATCATTATTATTCCGTGTTTTTTTTGTAGTGTTTACCTCTGCCTATCTACCTGTTATTACGTATTCGCAATTCACACTTTCGTTAATTTGTTATCGTTTGATTCCGTCGTTATCTTTCTTTTTTTTCTTTCGTGTGTGGTTTCTCCCCTTTCTATTCCCCTTCTTCTTGCTTATTCTTCTTCCTCCCTTTCCTCTTCTTCCTAAGCCATTCCTCCTCCTCCTCCTCCTCTTCCATCTCTTCTCCTGTTCCTCCCTTTCTTTTATTGTTTCTTCCTTTTGCCTTTCCTCCTCCTATTCCTAATCCTCCCCCTCTCGTGCCTCCAGGGGCAAGACAAGGCCTCCTTAATCCCCCCTTGCTAATCCCCCTCCCCTCCCCCTCCCCCCTTCCTCCTCCTCCTCTCCCTCCCTCCACTATGCTTCCCCCTTCCTCCTCCTCCCTTCCCCCTTCCCCCCTCCCTTCCCCCTTCCTCCTCCTCCCTCTCCTTCCCCTCCTCCCCTTCCCCTTCTCCTCCCCTCCCTCTCCCCTCCCTCCTCTCCAGGTATTCCCGGAGGACGTCTTCTTGTCTCAGAAAGGTCTTCTTGTTGTCCTCTTTGCCATGCAGCTGTAGTCGAGGTCTTGGGGAAGGAGGGGAGGGGGAAGGAGAGGAAGGGGAGGGGGAAGAGGGGAGAGGAAGGGAATGGGGGAGGGGGGGAGAGGAAGGGGAGAGGATGGGGAGGGAAAGAGGGGTGAGGATGGGGAAGGGAATGGAGAGGGGGAGAGGAGAAGAGAAGGAAAGAGAAAGGAGAGAAGGAAAGAAGAAAGGAAGAAAGTAAGGGAGAAAGGCAGAAAGGAGGATGGATAGGAAGAGGAGAGGGAGGGAGAGTAGGAGGAAGGGTGAGAAAAGGAAGGTTGCATACGAAGGAGGCTTAGGAGGGAGGGAAAAGGAAGGAAGGAAGGAAAGAAGGATGGTAGGGAGGATGGTAAGGGAAGAGGGAGGAGGGAGGGAAAAGGAAGGAAGGAAGGATGGGAAATGGAGGGAGGGAGGAAGGGAAGTGAAGAGGGAGAGAGGGGGAGGGAGGATGGAAAGAGAGATGGAGAGGAAGGGAGGCAGGGTGCAAGGGGGGGAGGGAGGCTAGTTAGAGAGGGTGGAGGGGGGGGGTAAAGGGGGGGAGTCAGATTGACACGCCTAATCTGATCTCTTTTTTTCACCTTCCTCTTCTATCCTTTCTTCTATTTCTTCCTGGTCTTTTATTTCTATTTTTTATTTATTTATTTATTTTTTATCAATTGCTTAATTTCCATACAGAAAGAAAGAAAGAAAGAGAGAAAGACAGAAGGAAAGAAAAAAAAGAAAGTAGGAATGAATGAAAGAAGGAAAGAAAGAAAGAAGGAAAGAAAGAATGAATGAATGAATGAAAGAAGGAAAGAAAGAGAAAGAGAGAAAAACAACATTCCCTTCCCTCATAATAACTCTTCCTTTCTTCTCCTCCGTTTCTCACTTATCCCTCACTCTTGTTTATCTTCTCCTCTCTCCAT
>NW_020870672.1:7500-17500 GCF_003789085.1 Penaeus vannamei | reverse complement strand
CTCTTTCTCTCCTCTCCCTCGTCTCTTCTCTCTCTCATCTCTCTCTCCTCCTCTCCTCTCTCTCTCTCTCTCTCTTTCTCTCTCTCTCTCTCTCTCTCTCTCTCTCTCTCTCTCTCTCTTCTCTCTCTCTCTCTCTCTCTCTCTCTCTCTCTCTCTCTCTCTCTCTCTTCCTTTTCATATCATTAAAAAAAAATTTAAAATATATTGGTAAGAAAAGAATAACTAAAATTACTTGACCAAATGAAAAACAAGCGACTCTGATTTGTTTTACCTGTAATCCCCTTTTTTCCGTCCGGCGTAAACGACGGCAGCGAGGCTCTAGCGGTGCCTCGCTCGCGGTTAACTTGTTTTAAACATGGTAGTTTGCTTCCATTGGCAATTCCTCCCCCTTTTGTTGTTTTCGGATGCCAAGGACGCGGAAAAGAATACTTCTTTGACTTACATTACGGCCGTCAGCAGCCAACAGAAGAGTAGTAAAACAGGAAAAAAAAAAAGGAATGGCTTATTTAACTTTCGGGGCGGACTAAGTTGGATAAACAGATTGATAAAAAGGGAATAGGAAGAGGAGGAAGGGAGGAGGGAGAAGGGAAGAGAAGGAGTGAAAGAGAGAAAGAAGAGGTGGATGCAGAGAATAAAAAAGCAAAGGAAACCTAGAGTGATTGCTGTGATGAAAAGACAGATAACGTAAAAAGCGAAAACACAGGGAAAAGGGAAAGTAACGGGGAGCAAGAGAGAGAGAGAGAAGAGAGAGTAGAGAAAGAGAGAGAGAGTGGGGCAGAGAGAGTGTGAGACAGACAGACAGATAGAGGGCGGGAAATATAGATATATAGATAGGGCGGGAGTGAAAGCTCTGCATGAAAAGACCAAATAACGCCAAAAAGGGTAGGCAGAAGGAAAAGGGAAAGAGAGAGAGAGGCGCAGGGAAGGGGGAAGCAGTAGACACAAGGGTAGAAATTGTTCCATCACAGAGGACTTACTCTAAAATTCCTATGAGTTGCTTTTCACAGAGGCCAACTTCCCCCCCTTTGTTCGCCCATATGACTAAAACTCGTGGCCGTCCCAGATGGTAAACCGTTGTAGATTTTTTCTTTTTTTTTTTTTTTTTTTTTGGGGGGGGTCTTCTCTATTTGATTTACCATTTTGAGATTTGACATCGTTTTTTTCGTCTTTTTTATTATTGCCCCCCCCCCCCTCTCTCTCTCTCTCTCTCTCCTCCTCTCTCTCTTCTCTCTCTCTCTCTCTCTCTCTCTCTCTCTCTCTCTCTCTCTCTCCTCTCTCTCTCTCTCTATCTCTATCTCCTTTCTTACATTATTAAAAGACTATTTCGGTTTGCTTTTCTATTTCTTTTTTTTTTTCATAGGCTTTACGTATTATTGATGAAAAGAATTAGAGATACAGAAAATGAAGTGAGATAAGTTCAATAAAATGCAAAAAGTTAGATCAAGACCATGAATGATACACTATTATTATTTTACTTTTATACTAATACTTATAATCATCATACCTACACTGTACACTTATATCACTGAATATCTAGATAACGATCGGACTGCCACTTTCCAGTTCATATTTTCATATCATAACAACTAAACCAGTATTTTAGCAAATGTGTTTTTTTTTTTTTTGTTTTACTTTTTTTTTTGAGATACATATTCGACGTTAAGGATGAAAACTTCTTCTATATTTGATTAAAGTAACTTGATTAGATTGGAACTAATTCAGTTTTATTTAATTCCAGTTTAATTAAGGAAAATAGAGAGATGAATAGATGGATAGATCGATAGAGTTTGTTTTTTTTTCTTTCTCTCCCTTTTTATCTTCCTGTCTTTCTCCTTTTTCTTTTTTCTTTTCCTTTTCTTCCTCTTTTTTATCTATTTTTCTATTTTTCTTTTGTCACTTTGTACAGCTATCTATCTGTCTATCTATTTAACTTTCTATTTATCTATATCTATATGTGTGTGTGTGCGTTTGTGTGTATATCAAAGAAATTATAATTACACAAAAAAGAAAGATAGAGAAAGAGAGAAGAGAGAGAAAGAGAGAAAGAGAGAGAGATAAGGAGAGAAGAGAGAGAGGAGAGAGAGAGAGAGAGAGACGAGAGAGAGAGAGAGACGAGAGAGAGAGAGAGACGAGAAGAGAGGAGAAAGAGAGAAGGAGGAGAGAGAAACAGGAAAAAAGAGAGAAAGAGAAAGAGGAGAGAAATAAAAAGAGAGAGAAGAAAAGAAAGAAAAAAAAGTAAGTAAAAGACAAAAAATAAATAAATAAAAAAAAACATACCACTCACCCCGAAGAGAAAAAAAACGGTGTCCGCGTACCCAAATGGCTCGACGGAAAGTAAGAAATCTGCCGGCCTCTTAAAGGGTTAAACGGCGAATTCGAAGGTACACGCAGAAAGAAGGTTTAAAGAGACTTAAAAAGTAGCTGAGATGTACATGTCATGTTTTTTGATAGCGCGGAAGGAGGTCGTGTAGCTTTAATTCGCGAAGGGCCCGGTGCCGTTTGTTTGTTTTTTATTTGATTTTCTTTCTTCTTTGTTCTATTGCGTTCTTATTGTTTTTGTTTTGTTTCTTTCTGCTTTTTTCTCTCTGGTGTTTTCTTTTCTCGTTCTTTCTCTCTTCGCGCTTTTTTCTCGTTCTTTCCTCTCTTCTTTGTTCTATTGCGTTCTTTTTTTTTGGTTTTCTTTCTTGTTTTTCTCACCCCCCCCCCCGGTTTCTTGCTCGTTCTTTCTCTCTTCGCGTTTTTTTCTCGTTCTTTCTCTCTTCTCTCTCTTTTTTCCTCCCTCTCTCTCTGTCTCTCTCTCTGTCGTCTCGTCATTCTCTTTCTCTCTCTCTTCTTCTGCCTCTCTCTGCTCTCTCTCTCTCTCTATCTATCTATCTATCTATCTATCTATCTCTATCTATCTATCTATCTCCCTCTCTATCTTCTCTCTCTTGTCTCGGGTCTGCTGGCACCGTTTGATCGAAGATAGGCGAGAGTGGTAGATAGTCTGCTAGCTCGAGGCGCAGGAAACCTCCGTTGATTGATGGACAATGGCGTTTCAGTGTCTATTCACTGACGGAAATTGCGTGCTGTTCAATGAGTGTGGGTGTGACATCGCGGGCAGCGCGATGGGTAGTCCATCAGAGTCGGATAGTCTGCGTGTAGGGCATCTCTCTCTCCTCTCTCTCTCTCTCTCTCTCTCAGGTCTCGTCCTCGAGTAGCACTCTAGGAATATATGTCGACATCGGGATCGTCGATGCACTCTCTTCTCTCTCTCCTTCTTCTCTCTCTCTTCTCTTCTCAGTTTCTCTCTCTCTCTTCTCTCTCTTCTCTCTCTCTCTCTCTCTCTCTCCCTCCTTCTCTCTCTCGCAACGTCTCTCTCGACAGGCACATCCTCTTCCATAACTCTGCGCCTTCATCCTCTCGCCTCAACTCCCCATTCTGATTTCCTCGGGGGACTCCTGCTACTCCCACTTCCTTATACGAGTTGAGAGGGTCGGCAGAGCCTCGTCTCTCTCGACCTGCTCTCCTCTCCTCTCTCTCTCTCTCTCTCTCTCTCTGCTCTCTTCTTCTCTCCCTCTCCCCTCCCTCTCATTCTCTCCCTCCCTCCCTCCCTCCCTCCTCTCCCTCTCCCCCCCTCTCTATCTCTCTTTCAATCTCTCTTCTTATCTATCGATCGATCTATCTGTTTATCTCTCTATCTACCTATTCATCTATCTATCGCTTTGTCTTTTTGCCATCTGTCTCTCCACTTGTATGCCTGTCTGTCCATTTGTCTGTTTGTCTGATCCTCTCTCTCTCATCTCTCTCTCCTCTCCTCTCTTCACTCTCCTCTCTCTCTCTCTCTCTCTCTCTCTCTCTCTCTCTCTCTCTCTCTCTCTTCTCTCTCTCATCTCTCTCTCTCTCTCTCTCTCTCTTCTCTCTCTCTCCTCTTCTCTTCTCTCTCTGCTCTCTTTATATGTATCCTCTCTCTCTTATTTTATGTGTACATATATATATGTAATATACAATGTGTGTGTGCGCAAGCGCGCGTGTGTGTGTGTATGTGTGTGTGTGTGTGTGTGTGTGTGTGTATGTGTGTGTGTGTGTGTGTGTGTGTGTGTGTGTGTGTGTGTGTGTGTGTGTGTGTGTGTGTGTGTGCGTTTTTGTGTGTTTGTGCGCGTCTGCCTGCCTGTCCCCGTGAACAGAATTTCCGAGAAGAAAAGACCTTATGACCTTTTCAGTCTGACCTGAAATAGAGGTCATTCTTCAGTAAACTGCACTTTGTTTGGCATGGAGTGCGCGAGCCGTGAAAAATCGAGTTATATTAAATGAAAATCCTCAAGTGAACCGAACGCAATTTGTTATTCATATTAGACTCTCGTGTTTTCAAAATAACTCGTGTTGTTTATGGGGATAATTGATTTTGTATTTTGGGCTGATTGCGAAAGAAAAGTGCTTTAATTGTGTATTAGAGAACGGTTTATCCGGGTTTGAATTCATGGTAGAAACTTTTCTCATTTTTTCAATATTCATATATTCTTTATTTTATGGATATATGTTTATTTATTTATTTATATACCTTTACATATATATATACTAAAAGGAGTGTGCAAGTAGTGGGTCGTGTATCAGTGGTTAGAGTGAGCGTCTTGCAATATCCTTGCAATGGCGATGAATCCCTTTCGGAGAGGTTATATATTCATCATATCAATGCGGCATTATCATTATTCCTTCATTTTCATATATATAGTATATATATATATATATATACTATATATATATATATATATATATATATATATATATATATATATAATATATATATAGTATATATATATATATATATATATATATATATATATATATATATATATATATATATATATATATATATATATATATATATATATATATATATATATATATATATATATTATATATATACGTATAATATATATATATATATATAATATATATATATATTATAATATATATATATAGTATATATTATATATATAAATATTATATATATATATATATATAATATATTTATATATGATATATATAAATAGTATATATATATATATATATATAATTAATTATAAATATAATATATATATATACTATATATACGTATATATATATATATATATATATATATATAATATATATATATATATATATACATACATATTTAATATACATATATATATATGTGTGTGGTGTGTGTGTGTGTGTACACATCTATACATGCAAGGTCAGTGAGTCATTATTCTGGGAAGGCAATAAATAAAAACTGGAAAAAATACTAGACATCGTTAAAACAAATACTCAAATTAAGTACAGTATCATCAAAGATCATTTACTTCACCAAATTCGTGAATTATGAGCGAGACGAGCGGCACCGACACGTCACGCGCTTCGAATCAGTTCGAAGCTTCGAAATCCAGATCAAAATTTAAATAGCCGAGTTATATCTTCCTTGCTAATTCTGATACATATTATCTATCCATCGCACCTCATCTCCAGATTCAGAGTTAATGTCAAACTCACACATCACCAAATACGACCTGTTTTAGTGATGAAAAATGTCAGTTGGCAACCGGCGCGAGAATTGCTTTCTGCTGCCTTGATGGTTCGTTATTACGTGGGATTCGAAGCAATGGCCTTGGCATTCGAGTAAACATGGCGGGATTTGTAGTTCGTGAGGGGGCGAAATACGTTAGATAATTAGTTTTATTTGTTGTGGGAGTGATAAATATTTCCTAATTTACATGTATTTTTTTTTCTTTCTTTCTTTTTTCGAACTTGGAATATTTTATATTTGATGCCTAATAATCAACCCTTACCATATTAGACAATTTATTTACCTTGCCTACGCAGATGTGTGTGTGTGTGTGTGTGTGTGTGTGTGTGTGTGTGTGTGTGTGTGTGTGTGTGTGAGCTTAAGACAGGGCACAGATATTGACGCCTTTTAATAAAGAACAAAGACCACAATTCAAAAAATAAAATAAAAAATAAATAAAGAGAAAAGAAAAATAGCTGTTGACCATCAACATTCCCCTCCATCAGACATTTTTTTTCTTTTAACGCATCCGTTGACAGTTCTATTAGCAATCCTTCTGCAAATAGCCGTGGACGACGACCGAATGAAATGAATTAAGCCTAATGTCATCATTAAGCGAATTCCAATAATTGGCCCGGATGCAAAAATGGCGAAATGAGTTATGGGGGGAAACTTGTACAGCATTTTCGTAGTGAGGGGAAGATGGCGGGGAATATTGCCCCTCGCTGCTCGGGTTGGGTTGGGGGGGGGGGGAAGGAGGAGGGGTAGGGGGGGAGGAGAGGAGGAGGGTAGGGGTTTAGGGGGAGGAGAGGAGGAGGAAGGTTGGGTTTGTGGATTAGAGGGAGGAGGGTGGGTGTGGATTAGGGGGGAGGAGGAGGGGTAGGGTGTGGATTAGGGGAGGAGGAGGGGGTGGAGGGGAGAGGTGGGGAGGAATTAGGGAGAGGAGGAGGGGTAGGGGGGGATTAGGGGGGTGGGGGAGGGGTGTTGATTAGGAGGAGGAGGGTATGGGATTAGGTGGGGAGATGGGGAGGGATTAGGGGAGGAGGGGTGGGTGGGGATTAGGGGGGGGGAAGGAGGAGGGGTAGGGGTTTAGGGGGGAGAGAGGAGGAGGATGAGGTTGGGGTTTGTGGATTAGGGGGAGGAGGGGTGGGGTGTGGATTAGGGGGGAGGAGGAGGGGTTAGGGTGTGGATTAGGGGGAGGAGGAGGGGTGGAGGGAGAGGTGGGGAGGAATTAGGAGAGAGGAGGGGTAGGTGGGGATTAGGGGGGGGGTGGGGAGGGGTGTTGATTAGGGGGAGGAGGGTATGGGGTTGGAGATTAGTGGAGGAGGGGTGGAGACTCGGATTAGGGGGAGGAGTAGGACTAGAGATGGATTAGGAGAGTGGGGTACGACTGAATCAGCGGATTAGTGAAAGAAGGGTAAGGTGTTGATTAGGGGGGTGGAGGAGGCCGGTGGATTAGGGGACTGTGGGCTAGGGAACAGTGCTGGGATGGGGTGGGGGTGTGGATTAGGATAACGGGATTAGGCCGTGGATTAGTAGGTGAAGTGTGGATTATGCGTCTTATCATTGGTATTTTTATTGTTATTATTATTGATTTTCTTGTAGATGTTCTTAGTAGCCGTGTTCGTATTAAGAATAGTGTATATTTATAACTATCATTATTGTTATCATCATCATTACTCTTAAGATATTTTATTATCATTGATATGATTATCTTCGTTATAAGTATTGTTATTGTTATCATTTTTTTATTATTATTCTTGTTATTACTTCTAGTATTATGATTATCGTTATCATTATCATTGTTATCATTATTTATATCATCATTATTATTACTATAATCCTCATTTTCATTATCATTATCGTCATCATCATCATCACCATCATCAGTAAAGAAAAATGTAATCATTATTTATCATTGTTATTTTAATGATTATGATTATTATTGATGTTATCACTATCATTATCATTTTATAATTATGATTATGCTTATAATTATTATTTTTGGTGTTGTTATTGGTGGTGTTGGTGCTTTATCATCATTACTGTTACCATTATCATTTTTGCTGTTATTAATTTTATCATTATCATTATCATTATCATTATTATCATTTTTGTCATCATCATTTGTATCTTGTTATTTTTATTATCCTCATTATTATTATTATTATTAAGATAATCATTCTTATTCTCACTGATATTATTATTCAGTGACATATCTTTTGCCAAGGAAGTATTGTTATAGTTGTTTTTGTTATTACTTTCGCAAAAGAGGTGATGTTTTTGGTATTATGTGTTATTTTGTTTGTTCGGCGGTTAGTTTGTTAGTTTGTTAGCTCAAAGAGTTTTATTAGATGTGTCTTAGTTCAACTTAGATGCCATTAAATTTTGGTGGTGATCCGGATCCAGAATTTTATTGAATGATTGCAACAGTCACCCTTATTGCAATAGGGGTAAATATTGTTATCATTATCTTTATTACCTCTTCTTAGGTGGTAATGTTTATGGACGTCACCAGTGTACGTGAGAAAGAGTTGGTTTTATAGAAATACTTTGTGTGAATATGTTTATTTTATCAGTGACGTTTATTTCATCAGTTTATTTCTGACTCTTTTGCCTTTCCGGAGGTATGCGCTGTCTGAGTGTTTCTAGTTATTACTTTTTTACCTTTAATGTAAAATCATTTCCACTGCTATTCATTCTCATTCATATACATATATTTTTTTTCATCTTTCACAACGAACTCATTTTAGGCTTTTTTTTATACGAAGACCAATGACCACGATCCATCACGTAAATTCACTCAGTTTACCATACCGCTGCATTTTTCCTCGTAGCTTCTCGCAGACAGAGTAAAATACATCCCATGATTTATTAGAAAGCTCGCCTAAAGCTCACCTAAAGCTCACCTAAACCACAGAGGGAATTTCTCTCGCAGTAATATCTGTCTCGTGTTGATCGCGTCTCATTTATTTACTTGAGTTTCCCCTCGCTTACGTATTCCGCTTAGAACACGGTGAGGTCCTGTGGTGTTTTGATACCAAGGTTGACGTTATTGTGTTCACGGGTGTAGTGGTTGGTGTGATGTTGGGTATGGTGTTTTTTGGTAGTCATTGGGGACGTATAAGTTGGTATTATGATATGACACTGATTTAATTGTTTTGTCTGGTAATTAGGATGTGTTTGCAGTGTGTTTTAACTCGCTGAACTGATGTAAATGTTGATGTGAATTCTGCTTCTTACTTATACCTTTTCTTTGTTTCCTTCTTCCTCTTCTTCGTTATCTTGGCTTCCTTTCCCTCGTCTTTATTCTCTTCTATGCCTCTTTGTCTTCCTTTTCTTTCTTTTCTTCATCTTCTTTGTCTTCTTATTCCTCTTCCTCGTTTTTTCCTTTTTCTTCTTCGTCCTCTTTGTCTTCTTATTCCTCTTTGTTTTCTTCTTCCTCTTCTTCTTTGTTTTGATTCTGAGGTGTAGTTTTTGACATAGTTTTGTGTATGTTTTGTTGTAATTGTTATTGTTGTTGTTAATGACTGGGGGCGTATTTGTTCGTAATGGTGTTATACATGACACTGGTTTCGTTATTTCATGTGATGTCATTGTTATTGTGCAATGTTCATGTGATGTTATTTCTGGTTGAAAATTATGTTATTGTTTGTATAGTGTTATGATGGTAATATCTATCTCTTGTTAACTCCTTTTAATATATTTAAGCATTTTCCCCTCTCATATTCAACTCATAAGACCCTCATATCTGATATTGTTTGATTATGAGTTTGAGTTCGTAATAGTCATGAGATAACTGGTGGTATGGTGATGAGTATAGTGTTACTAATTTTCGTATTGTTGGTGTTCGTGAGGACTTGTTGATGGTGTCATGTCATTGTTTTTTATAGTGACAGTTGTTAGTGAAACGCGTAATAGATAAAGGATGATGTAAATTTGTTTTATGATTGAATTCGTAATTATAATGTGTATGTTTGCATTGTGTCTTAACTGGCTCAAATTATGCAAATGCTAATATGAAATTATAGATACACGAATACATTTTATTACACAGAAATTGGAATAGTTGAATAATAACCAAAATATATATTCCAAGTGCGTTGTTTCTGTCAGCGATGGTTACCTCTTTCGCACCTTGGTCCCGGTAGCTACATTCCTCCGTCAGCGGACTCCAATCTCCCCTTTGGCACTTTCTCCTGAGCAAGCAAACGCCCTCCCAAGGAACAGCTGGATAAAAGACCGTCTCGTCAGGCAGAACAAGAGACCCAGAAGAACAACAGCTGGCAGAACGGAGCAGGGAGCCACTCTTCCCTTTTGGCACTTTCTCCTAAGCAAGCAAACGCATCCCAAGGAATAGCTGGATAAAAGACCGTCTCGTCAGGCAGAACAAGAGACCCAGAAGAACAACAGCTGGCAGAACAGAGCAGAGAGCCACTTTCCCTTTTGGCACTTTCTCCTAAGCAAGCAAAC
>NW_020870672.1:0-2500 GCF_003789085.1 Penaeus vannamei | reverse complement strand
CCTTGTCTTCCTCCCCCCTCCCTCTCCCTTCCCTTCGTTCACTTATTCTCTTACTCTCTTCCCTATTCCCTCTTTATTCTCAGAGCCCCTTCTCCTTTCTCTCTCTCACTTTCCCCATTTCCTATACTTCTGTCTTTTCTCTTTAATTCCCCCCTTTCTTCTCCCTTTTTTTTAACTTCCTTCCTCAACTCCCTCTCTTCTTTAAGTCCCCTTTCTTCTTCTCCTTCCTCTTTTACCCTTTCTCCCCTTCGAATAGTTATGTAAATAATAAGTGTACATAAAGTGATATTTTAACAATAATACTGTGTACTTGCATCGAACAAAAATATTGAGGATAACAATAACAACAGAAATGAATATTGTGATGATAATAATGAGGATATTGATACTAATAGAATGAGAAAAGGATTCTAATCGAAACTTTTAAGCGTGTGTGTGTATGCGTGCCATTCTTTAATGCTTATATGGTCAATTTTACATGAAAAGGAAATGACCAAGTCCGCAGTAACAATGTATATATTTGAAATTGCGGTGCTGAAATTATATCACAATGCAGTAATTAAATTTTTTTCTCATCATGTAAAGTTAGGCTTTTGCAAGCGCAATTTAATGATGTAACGTGTGAACGAATGAAGTGACGAAACACAAATAAAATATTGTCATCAATTACTATTATTGATAATGTTGTTGCTGAACAGTAAGACAAAAGCAACAGTGCTAGATGCAACAATAATTATAACAATCAGTTTAATGTTAAACAGATTTCAATATATCATAAATATATTAATAATTCACCGTCTAACCGAATTCCCTTCCATCTTCCCAGGAAATGTCGCGCAACCGGTCCCATTAACCATTATTTTCCGGGACAACAAAACTCCGCTTCCTCTTCTGCCGAATATTATGGGAGTCAACACTGCGTTCCTTGGGCGGCCTCCTCTGGATTCGGACGAGGGCAAGGGGGGGGGGGGGGGGGCAAGTTGAACTGAGGGCGTTGGCTTTGACTGATGAGTGTGTTTGTGTGTGTGTGGTTGTGTATGTGCGTGTGAGTATATAAATATGCGTGTGTGTGAGTATATATATATATATATATATATATATATATATTATATATATATATATATATATATATATATATATATATGTGTGTGTGTGTGTGTGTGTGTGTGTGTGTGTGTGTGTGTGTGTGGTGTGTGTGTGTGTGTGTGTGTGTGTGTGTGCGTTGTGAGTGTGTGTGTGTGATATATGTGTGTGTGTGTGAGTATATATAAATATGTGTGGATAGACACAGATAAATAGACAGGTATGTGTGTCTTTCTATCTTTCCCTCTAACCCCCTATTTCCTTTTCTTTCCTGCATCCTTCTTCTCGCCCAGAACAAAATGGAGTCACGTGAGAAAGAGTAAAAGAGGGAAACATGAACAGAAAATAAAAATGACGAAACACAGAAATCATAAAACACGAACCAGGGAAAAGAGGACACAGAATTTAAAAAAATAAACAAACAAAGATGAAAGAACAGAGGAAAAAACAACAACAAAGATAGGCCTCACATTTAAGAAACAGCATCTTTTCCTTTAGAATTTCCCAAGAGAAAAAGTTCCTCTTCAGTTTACTTTCCCCGTGAGACTTCGGAGACCAAAGCCTATCGGCATACCTCAGTAATGTTATTTATGTACCTCTGTTCTCCACTGTGCAGCGTGTTCAAATCCCAACGTCTGTTCGTTCTATTGTTTTGTTACGAGTTTTATAAGTAGAAATTTCTTTTTTCATTGTGCAGTAAGTATTTAATGGTGGAGTAAATTGTTATTCATAGTTATGCAGTAAATAGTTATTCATGCAAGTAAATATTATTCATGTTATAAAATTTATTCGTAGTTATGCAGTCAATAGTTATTCATAGTTATGCAGTAAATAGTTATCCATAGTTATGCAGTAAATAGTTATTCATAGCTATGCAGTAAATAGTTATTCATAGTTATGCAATAAATATTCTTTTGTGTTGTAAATGTTCTATGTAACGCTGTTCTTTGCTGTCTGTTCTCCTGGTAGTGTGTTTCCTCTTTTGTGATTTATCGAACGTCACTGCATTTATACTTTGTATTGTTTCGCCATGAGTTGTGAAGCACATTCTATTCTATATCCCCAACTTACACCCTAAACCATTTTCTGTCCCTTCTTTACAATCTCTCTCTCTCTCTCTCTCTCTCTCTCTCTCTCTCTCTCTCTCTCTCTCTCTCTCTCTCTCTCTCTCTCTCTCTCTCTCTCTCTCTCTCTCTGTCTCTGTCTCTGTCTGTCTCTCTCTCTCTCTCTCTCTCTCTCTCTCTCTCTCTCTCTCTCTCTCTCTCTCATCTCTCTCTCTCTCTCTCTCTCTCTCTTCTCTTCTCTCTTGCTCTTTCTCTCTTTACGTACTCCTTTCTCTCTTTTTCTCACAATCTTTTTCCTCTCTTCCATCTTCTTTATGATATCCTTTCTGTGCATATCACCTCCCAGCAACATT
>NW_020870671.1:155896-157532 GCF_003789085.1 Penaeus vannamei | reverse complement strand
AGTCAAGTTTCGCCTTCCTAATGTTTTCTTTGGTTATCTTTTCACTATTTCATATACAATCTACACCGATGCTCTATATATGCAATTATATCTATCTATTTATCTGCCTGTTCAGTGGCAGCTCATGGAAATACAGAGTGGAGGGACTGTATCACTGCAAGCTTCACACAACAGTGTAATAATGTCTAGGCTAACCAAACTAAATGAGGAAACAATAATTAAAGAGAAAAAATCATTACACAAAAACATTTAATGTTACCCCAAAAAGTTAATACTTTATAAATATTGTAAGTTCATTTGACTTTTCATTGTCATTATTTATCTGCTGGCAATTAAACTTATAGTATTCAAAACAATTTCAGCAGTCACCACACTCCTCACTCAATATAAACAGAACAAGCATGAACATGGCCCTGACAGTGACCTGGTCTGACCTGCATCAAATGCAGCTCCTTGTTGCCAAATGTAGCACTAATAGATTCTATCATACAGACTGAAACTTCTTCTTTGGTTTTGTTTTAATGAAAATGTAAAAGAAATACAGTTACAGTTATATTGAAAACAACATGTAAAGGCTTTTTCTTATAGTATAGTTCTTAGTTACATACTATTTTAGTGTGTCATACAGCCGGCAGTGAGTGAGTGGGGGGACTGCAGCTCAGCAGATCCTATGAGTGAGCTGCCAATGAGACCTTTTTCTCCAAATGTGGTTCATTTACATGCAATATCCTCAATTTTCACACTTTCTAGAGGCAGCTACAGTAGCTACAGAAGATGATGGGAGTAAGTTTTGTCTACGCAGGTCAACTCTTTGTGAAGATATGTCAGACTCCCGGCAACCTGCCCAGTTATGTAGTTGCCCAGCAGCCTTCAGGGTGATAAAACTACTGATAGACCCATCATTCTATAAAAATCTATCTGAATGCACACCACCATAAGCCCTATCTTAACCTAATTATTTTTATACAGTACATTATATCCATTACTACCTAGCTAGTGGGTTCAGCACTAATTATATGAGATTCTAGCCATAAAATCTCAAGCACGGACACTTTGCCCCTAATTCTTGTGGTCATTATGCATACCCAACTGGAGCACTATTCTCTGGACCCCAGGATAGCAGACCCTATGGATAGGAGATATGACAGAAACTCAACTAGCCAATCATTACAGTATAGACGCACTTAGCAGAGGCCCTAGCTCCACGTCCACAAGTTTATTCATCAGTCTAAGTTGCAGTGACTGGGCTATTTGCCCAAGGGGAGAGTTGATGGGGGGTATTGCCATGATCCCCCCCACCCCCACCCCCCAGGAAACACTGTCTTCACCTCGGTATGCACGGCAAGATAAAATTGACACTCGAAAGTACCAAGTGTACGTGGGCTGAGAGCGCCACTTTCCACAATCCTTTTCCTTTATTTGTGTCATTACCGTTCATGTCTACAAATTATTTCTTATACCAAGTACTGCAAATTTTTGTCCTCTACAAGAACATCGTATCTGATTTGCTCTAACTTAGTGTCTCTATCGTAAAGATTAGCCACTCAATTAACGTCTAGATTAACCATATATATAATATTGGTAAATGCTTACAAAGCCCCAGTTTATGCCTTTTGGCCTCGACTAATTACACTGT
>NW_020870671.1:143396-150896 GCF_003789085.1 Penaeus vannamei | reverse complement strand
AATGTCGAGACCGAAACTGATTTCGCCATTTAAAAGATGTATTGATTACAATTGCAAAGATGTCCGGACCCAACCGAAACGTTTCTTAACGTATCTTTATTTTGAAGGCATAGGTACATAGATAGATAGATAGATAGATAGATAGATAGATAGATAGAGATAGAGAGAGAGAGAGAGAGAGAGAGAGAGAGAGAGAGAGAGAGAGAGAGAGAGAGAGAGAGAGAGAGAGAGAGAGAGAGAGAGAGAGAGAGAGAGAGAGAGAGAGAGAGGAGAGAGAGAGGAGAGAGAGAGAGAGTAGAGAGAGAGAGAGAGAGAGAGAGAGAGAGAGAGAGAGAGAGAGAGAGAGAGAGAGAGAGAGAGAGAGAAGAGAGAGAGAGAGAGAGAGAGAGAGAGAGAGAGAGAGAGAGAGAGAGAGAGAGAGAGAGAGAGAGAGAGAGAGAGAAAGAGAGAGAAAGACAGAGGTATCGAAGGTTCATTCACAACAAGACTTTTGTCCGTGATTTTAAGACGAAACAAAGTACCGAATTTTTCTTTATGATGATAATGTTTCACAGACATTTTTATTCAATTTGGAGACAACATTCCAGCCACTTTTCCTGTCTGACTGTTGGAAGGTTCCTTAGCTTATAGCAAAATTTTGTGTTAGATCATAGATTAGATTATAATAATTAAGAAGAAATTGTTGGTTTGCTTGAATGTTAACAATAATATAAGCAGAGGTAAGGTCATGATCGTTTGTCAGACAACTTCCTTGATCTGCAAGTATTAAAAATCGCGTTTTACACAGATATTGAAAGTTGTATTGATTGGTAAGTGATGGTAATGATGCTCATGATAATGATGAAAATAATGAAATTGCAAAAACGATGATAAGGATAACAATAAGAATAATAATCCCATCTTGTGGGATATGCAAATTCATACAGATAAGACGACGCCAGCAAACCGGACATCGTGGTCAAAGATAAAAAAAAACTGAAAATGTACTATCATGATATGGCCTTCCCATCAGAAAGAAACACGTCAATCAAAGCAATTGAAAAACTATCCAAGTATAAATATCTGGAAATTGAGATTCAAAAGATGTGGGGCATGAAAACTGAAGTGAGTATTAGGATTAGTGAAAAAGGACTGGATAAATACACCCAGTAAGAGATTCCTGGTAACATCAGCAGCTGTGAAGTCCAGAAAATAGTTTTTCCACCTCTCTCTGTCTCTCTGTCTCTCTCCTCTCTCTCTCTCTTCTCTCTCTCTCCCTCTCTCTCCTCTCTCTTCTCTGTCTCTCCTCTCTCTCCTCTCTCTCTCTCTCTCTCTCTCTCTCTCTCTCTCTCTCTCTCTCTCTCTGCTCTCTCTCTCCTCTCTCTCTCTCCTCTCGTCCGCTCTCTCTCTCTTCTCTCGCTTCTCGGGAAGTCTCTCTCGTCTCTCTCTCTCTCTGCTCTCTCTCTCCTCTCTCCTCATCTTCGTCTCCATCTCTCTCTCTCTCTCTCTCTCTCTCTCTATCTGCTCTCTCTCTCTCTCATCGTCTCTGCTGTGGTGTTCTCCTCCCTAGTTGAGAATATGATATTGATAACAATAGGAATAGTATTAATGATAATAATGATAATGATGACAACAATGATAATTTGATGATGATTAATAATAATAATAAAATAATAATAATAATAATAATAATAATAATAATAATAATAATAATATTAATAATAATAATAATAATAATGATAATGATAATAATAATCATAATGATAATAATGGTATTAGCTATGATAAAGACTGATCATCTACTATTACTACTACTACTAGTAATAATAATGATAATGATAGTAGTAATAATAACAATAACAATAGTAATAATAATCATGATAATAATGATACTACTACTACTACTGCTACATTCAGTAGTAATTATAACAATTATAATCATAATGATAATCATGATAATGATGATAACAATAATTATAGTATTAACAATATCAACCACAGTAATGAAAATAATGATGATGCTGATAATAATAGTCGCCATGTGATTACTAAATTACAATAATGAGTATTATCATTACTCTTACCATCGTTATAATATATGGTTCTATTTCTATTCTATTCCTTTCAACTAGCTTTTTGATCAGACAAGACCTGTTAATCGAGACTCGAAATAACAGAAAACGGACACCAAACGGGGCGAGCGCGGGAACAGAAAACGGATGCGCAAGGGAAAGCGAGCCAAGTCTGAACGACCAGAAATTAATATTCATGACACGTCCTGTCGCCGGGGAACTGCTTGCTTGCCCGACGGGGAGGGGGGGGGGGGGGGCAGCGAGCAGTGCCCTTCGAGTGCCGTGATTCCCCGGATGTGGCTGTGATTCCCCCGTTTAGTGCCTCTCGCTCTCTCGATCTGTCCTCTCACTCCCCCCTCCCCCATCACCACTCCCACCTGTCTTTTATCACATTGTTTCTTCTCGTGTACTGTAGTGTGTGGTGTGTGTGTGTGTGTGTGTGTGTTGTGTGTGTGTGTGTGTGTGTGTGTGTGTGTGTGTGTGTGTGTGTGTGTGTTGTGCGTGCGTGTGCGTGTGGTGTGTGGCGGGTGTGTGTGTATGAGGGAGGGAGTCACCCACAACCGTGAAATTGACATTAACACCTCCTTACCCCCTACCCCCCCCCCCCCTTCCACCTCTGAACAGACCTCAGTACTCTAATTTCTCTTCTTGCTGAGTGCCCTTTGCGAAAACGTGGTTCCCCGGATGTGCACTGGTCTCCCCCTCCCCCCTCCCCCCTGGTACTTCTGCTGCTTACTTACATTTTAATTCTCCCAATTTCCCCATATTATTTTTGTAATTCCCCCTTCTCCCTCCCCCCTCCCCTCCCTCCCTCTCGCCTTAATTCTTACCCCTTTCCTAAACCACCTTTCAGTGCCTCTTCAATGTCATATATATTTTTTTCTTTTGTTTTCTTTGTTTTTTTTCTTTTTTTGTTTTCTTGTTTTTTTTTATTTTTTCTATTTTCTTTTTCTTTTCTTTTTCTTTTTTTTCTTTTTTGTTCTATATTTTTCTTTTTCTTTCTTTTTTTTTTGTTCTATTTTCTTTTTTCTTTTCTTTTTTTTTTGTTCTTTTTCTTTTTCTTTCTTTTCTTTTTTGTTCTATTTTCTTTTTCTTTCTTTTCTTTTTTTGTTTTATTTTCCCTTTCTTTCTTTTCTTTCTTTCTTTCAGGATATGGCACTGAGATCTTTCCTTTTCTTTCACTATTCTTCATCTATATATCCTATGCGTATCCAGTGCTCATTTCCCCTCCCTCACGCCCCTCCACTGAACACTGGTCACTGAGACCCCTCCCTCCTCCCTCTTTCCCTCCTCCCTCTTACCTTGTCCTCTCTTTATCCTCAGTTTGGTTCAGTTGCCCCTTTCCCTCCCCTTTTTGCCCCCCCCCCTGCCTCCCCTAACTCATTCAACAAACACCTCCCTCTCGCCTCTTTCTCTTACCCACACCCTAACATCCCCTAAATCATGAAAATCTCACCCCAGCACCCGCGCCCCTTAAAAAAGCAAAAAAAATATATGCCCCTTTAAGAGAAAATCTCCCCCCCCCTCTTTTAAAGAAAAGAATATTATATATTGCCCCATTCAAACAGAGACAGACAACCCCCCCCCATAAAAAACGAAAAATATAGGCCCCTTAGAGAAAATCTCCCCCCCCTCCCCTTATTTTTAAGAAAGATACATATATGCTCCCTTAGAGAAATCTTCCCCCCCCCCTCCCCCCCCCCTTTAAAGAAAGATATAATATGCCCTCAAACAGAGAAAATCCCCCACCCCCCTCAACTTTTTAAAGAAAGATAAGTATAATACCCCCTTCAAAAAGAGAAATCCCCCCCTCCCCTTTTTAACCTGGAGAAATATCGTATATAACTAACGTAATATATAGTTGATAAAATCTGCCTCCCCCATTTATCGAACTCCCTTGTCTTAATCTGTTTAAAGGTCCGGTCAGAGATTTAGCTTTTTCCGACCTTTGCATACTGGAAAAAGGTGGTCGTTGCGATCAGCCAAAAGGTGAGAGAGAGAAAGAGGGGATGTTTTAGAGGAAGTAGAAGGAGAGAAAAGAGAGGGAGGGAGGGAGGAAGAAAGTGAGGGAGGGAGGGAGGAAGAAAGTGAGGGGGAGAGAGGGAGGAAAGACGGAGGAGGGATGGAGGGATGGAAGGACAGAGGGAGGGAGAGGGAAGAAGAGAAGGAGAGAGAGAAAAGGGATTATCTCGTTTTTTTTTTTCTTCTCACTCTTTCACAAGCACACTACGTACCTTACCTACCTCTTCTCTCTCTCTCTCTCTCTCTCTCTCTATCTCTCTCTCTCTCTCTCTCTCTCTCTCTCTTTCTCTCTCTCCCTTCTCTTCGTTCTCTCTCTCGTTCTCTCTGCTCTCTCTTTCTCTTTTTTCTGTCTCTCAACTCTCTCTCTTTAGTCGTCAACCTTCTCTTATCCACCTTCATAGTTCTCGGCAACTTCTCTTTCGTCATAACGCACACCTAACTTTCTCCAGGAAACGCTAAAGTGATTGGTTGATACATGGAAGCGCTAGTAGGTATTGTATAATTCGTCTTGGCTTCTGAGGTATAAAAGTTAACCACATATCAATTATATATACGGACTTAAAATGGCAGTTTATGCGCAACATGGATGGCCAACGTGCCTATTTTTATTTTTTTATTCGGTTATTTATTTATTTCATTATTATTATTATTATTATTTATATATTTTATTATTATTATTATATTATTATTATTATTATATTATTATTATATTATTATTATCATTATTATTATTATTATTATTATATTATATATTATTTATTTATTTATTGATTCATCATTATTATTATTATTATTATTATTTACATTTGCATGTTCTGGTGCATTCGTAACTGTTATATCACCCTTTATTTCACAGAATGAAATTCCTTTGATAATCCTGAACACTGAATGGATGATATTAGTGCATGGATTTAATATGACAAATTATGTAAAGCGCGGGTGGTAAACGAGCCTAAACTGGTTCTTTTTTGTATCCATATTATTACGTTATATTTGTTATATCATCCTTTCACAGAATGTTGGAAAGTATCTCTGTTCTTGCAGTTGAATTGCTTCAATTACCTTGATCACTGAATGGAAATTTTTTTTGGCATTTATCACAGAAGTTAGCATTCTTTTGCATTATATTTTGGCACTATTATCATTCTTGTTTTAACACGCGCCAAATCTTTATTTAATGGAAATCTCCGCAATTTTTAAACTCGCACTGTTACTATATTCATATATTCAGATGCAGAGTAATTTCCGTGAGAATTTCAGCATAGATTGATCACAATCATTAATTGAATCGGTTATTATACTGCATTTATTAACTAAGCAATTCGAATAACTATTCACCAATTAAGTATTGATACCAATAATTCATAATTATACTTTTTGTCTTATTTCACCCACCGTATGTATTTTGTTCTTGTCGTTTTGACTTGTATCCTACACTAAATCTCTGATATATTGTCTAATGTATCATGCATAAATTATCATGTATCATGTCATGTATGTATTTTTTATTGTATGGTAATACTTATAAAATTTTCGTGTGCTATGGCGGACAATAAACATATGATTGTCTCCTATATTACGCTCCATTTATAACTCTTTTATATTACACAGTTCCTCTGACTAAGGAATTGAAAACATACTTTTCCTATTGCAGAAAATGGAACCGTGCATTTCTCTTTTGCCATTTTTTCCATCATAAAGCTAATGAAAAAAGAAAATAGATTTAAGAAATGCAGTTTTCATTAGTTTATTATGTACAAGAAGGCAACAGCCATAAATAAAGTATCAAATAAATACATACATAAGTCAAATATTAAATAAGAGAAGATTTACATATCACAGAGAAACGCCCAAGGACCCATGGTATCAGAACCTATTTACAAAGTACCCTTTGGGAATATATCACAATAAGTAATGAGGATCTAGCTCTTAAGTGATAAAGGACTAAATCCCAAGATCACGTTCACGGGGTCGCCAGAACGTAGGTTTCAATGGCCTATAACTTATAAATAGTATAAATACGTGGAATTATAAGTTCATGAAGGCGACATCGCAAGTATTGCTCATCGTTCGGTGACGATTTCAGATATTGCAATTTTGCGAAGGAGCAATCGCATAGTTTGATGCATAAATTCCAAGATTAGGAAGGAGACGATCGCATGAAGGGAATCCCATCCTCCTCAGGACTTGAAAACCTTCTTGGCAAGCGATTTGATCGCATGCGCGACCTTCTTGGACAGACTGAGTGGGACTTCGCTCTCCCGCGTTTCCCCGCCTTCACCTGGCCGATAGTTCACCTGCTGCTGCTGCTTCTCCACGATGCAAACCAGGTGACTCTCCCTCAGGCTTGGTCTCCGAGGAACAGTCTCGAGGGGCAGGTCAGGCAGAGCCCCTCCGTCGGTAGCGAGCCAGCGGGAGTCGGTCCTCCTGACGAATTTCTTGTTGATGACGGGTCCGGACTGGTCGGCGGACTTGGCGCTCTCCATGTCGTACTCTCGAGACTTGGCGCTCGTGATGATGATGCTGGAGGAGGAGGAGGAGGAAGAGGAGGAGGGAATAGATTAGTACCGATTTTTTTCTGACACGAAAATAAGATAAACAAAATCGACAACCGTTAAAAGAAATCAGCAAAACTAAAAATAGTTAAAGAACAAAGATAGCAAAAAATTCTACCGTACAACAAATATTCGCATCGAAAAATATATCGTTTTGTCTTTTAAGTATTAGAGCCATCCGATACCACGCACAGAAGGATCATCTCAGCTTCTCTTAACACGAGGAAAACGCCCTAGAGACTCACCAGAAGAAGGCCATCATGAGGGCGCTGGCGGAGGCCCCGAGGAAGAAGTGCGCCGCCGGGAACACGCTGACGGTGGCGTGGTAGACGGCGGTGTAGAGGGCGGAGTTCACCATGGGCATCAGGCCGTCCAGGGCGCCCAGGACGGCGGACACTTTGCCTGAAGGAGGAAAAAGCCGAAATTCAGGTCACGAGTAAGACATGGTAAGAGAATCACAAATTTTGCTCGTGGCTTCCGGTTCCTCAGTAAAAAAAAATAATTAAAATACTAACAAGTGGCTTCCGGTAAATCATCAGTAAAAAAATATATATTAAAATACTAACACGAATTGAGTCATGATATATTGAGAAATACAAATTTATATCGCGTGTTGACACGATTATTGTCAACGAATGACACTCTAATAAAAGAAAGATAAGCTCACGTTTCTTTTAGATAAAACGTGATTTTATGTCCGCGATTATTACAAAACGTGAATTTACGTCCCTGAATAATACAATGAATTTGTTTTCGTGAATTATACAAGACGACATTTTACGTCTGCGATTTGATCCTGCTTTCGAGGTATTCTCTTCTTGGTATATCTATTGCCTTTGAGGTATGTTCTTATTGGTTTGTACAGCTTTGGA
>NW_020870671.1:118396-128396 GCF_003789085.1 Penaeus vannamei | reverse complement strand
AGTTTGTTTACATCCGGTCCGCCGTTGCTATGACAACATGACGTCACGACTTGACCACCCGATTGCACGTATTTTCAAACGACACGCTGATCACACTTCTTATATTTTGAAATCACAGATATATCATTTATAAGTATTTCTTTAACTATTTCTTGTATATCTTTTATATATATCTTCTCTATAGCCTTATTTTAAACCTTTCAATCGCATTTCTACCATCTCCTGGTGTAAAACAAAAGAGAAACGAAAAAATAGACGATTGAATACCAAGACCCATTACCTAATCCCCTTTAAATCATCTAGAGCACTATAGACGTCACGATATAAGAGCTTCGGAACCTTTGCATGGAAGTCGAGTCATTCCCACAACAAAAGGACGTGAAAGTGGAGAAATAAAAGGTTGTGTAAGAGAACAGTAAATTAAGGAAGAAGAAAAAGAAAGAGAAATGAGTGTAGAAAGAGATCAGGAAAGGAGAAAAAGAGATAAAATGATACAAAGAGAAAAAGAAAAATAAGAAAAATTAAGGAAGAAGAAAAAGAAAGAGAAATGAGTGTAGAAAGAGATCAGGAAAGGAGAAAAAGAGATAAAATGATACAAAGAGAAAAAGAAAAAGAAGAAAAAGGAGAGGGAGGAGAAGAAAAAAGAATGAAAAAAACAAACAAACATGGAAAGGAAAAAGAAAAAGGAGAAGAACGGGAAAAACAGAAAAGAATCTTATTCTAATTCTGATTTACCTTCTACGTTATGCTGGAAAGAGGACTCATAGAGTAACCTCAACATAATAACCATTTACAAGAATAACTTATTGTTATTACCATTTATCATTATCATTACTATTATCAAAATTATAAGATGTAATTCTTTAATAATTATTAGAATAATGACCAAATTAGGCCAGCAACATCCACAGACATCATGGAGCGATTGCTAGTCGACCAAGTTTCTTTTTTTTTTGTCGCGTCGAGGGCACTTTTTCCATGATTTTACAATATGCAATGGATATAAAGTTATAAAAGTGACCCTCTAACAAAGTTCCGTCTTTGGTACATCGGATAATATTAATATTTAAAGTTAATGTTTATGATTAACCGTGCATAGATAGTGATCCAAAAAATCAAAAAATAATAATGATACTATGCACCGCAATCTCATCAGTCCACTATCGATATATATCTGACTAAATCACTGATGGTAGTAAGTCTTCTTGCAAATAGCGAATATTGTTCCAAAAAGGTGTTGATCAGTGCTACCAGTTAAAACATATGATAAAAAGTTATCTATTTATCCTCATTCCTGTGAAGGGGATATGAGTTGCCTCAGCGTGTACATGTGTGGTAGATAGATTGTTCAGTTATCAGTTAAAGCTATTTTGAAAACGTTAATATTAACTCGGGATCAAATGTCTGTATTGGACTAATGACATATCTATTTACGTACGTAACTACTTACCTACCTTACTTTATCTACCTACCTACAATAGCTACCTAACTACTTATTTAACTACGTTGTTCAGCTACCTACCTACCTTATTAAGATACCTACTTACCTTACCTGTTCTACCTATTTTATCTACTCTACCTACGTACCTACCTTACCTACCTACCAATTTGCCCTACCTATCCAGCCTACCAATCTACAATCCAACCTACTTACAATACCCACTTACCTTCAGTATCTACCTACCCACCTACCCACTTTATCCAGCCTACTTACCTACAATACTTAACCACGCACCAACATACTTACCTATATATCTACCCATACACTTACAGATCCCACTCTCAACTACCACAACATATACATAACTTTGAGACGAGCACAAGGGACATATTCCCTCGAAAAAAAAAAGCAAAACAAAAGCAAAACAAAACAAAACGTAAACAAAAGCCAAAACAAAACAAAACAAAACAAACAAAACAAAACAAAACTCGAAAAAAGCAAAACAAAACAAAACTCGAAAAAGCAAAACAAAAACAAAACAAACAAAACAAAAGCAAAACAAAAAAAAACAAAATAAAGCAAAACAAAACACGTAAACAAAAACAAAAGCAAAAAACAAAAGACGTAAACAAGGTATAATTATAAACAACAAGTCTTCCTCTCTTCCTATATTTTCTATTATCATTTATTACCAACAAGTTTTCCTCAGATTTTTTTTTCTTTTTTTCTTTTTTCTTTTTTTTGAGAAACAGGTGCAGCTCCAGGGATACGCAGACACAGAACAGGAAGTGGGGAAATACCACGGCGCGGGGAGAATGAGGGAGAGAGAGAGAGGGAGGGAGAGAAGAGAGAGGAGAGAGAGAGAGAGAGAGAGAGAGAGAGAGAGAGAGAGAGAGATGAGAGAGAGAGAGAGAGAGAGAGAAGAGAGGAGGGGGTGAGAGAGGGAGAACAGAGAGAGAGAGAGAGAGAGAAGAGAGAGACAGAGAGAGAGAGAGAGAGAGAGAGAGAGAGACAGAGAGAGAGAGAGAGAGAGAGAGAGAGGCGAGAGAGTGAAGAGGGAGAAACAGAGAGAGAGAGAGAAGAGAAGAGAGAGAGAGAGAGAGAGAGGAGAGAGAGAGAGAGAAGAGAAGAGAGAGAGGAGAGGAGGGAGGGAGGGAGGAGGGGGAGGAGAGAGAGAGAGAGAGAGAGGAGAGAGAGGAGCGAGGAGAGAGACGAGAGGAGAGAGAGAGAGAGAGAGAGAGCGAGAGGAAAGAGAGAGAGAGAGAGAGAGAGTAGAGACAGACAGACAGGACAGACAGACAGACAGAGACAGAGACAGAGACAGACGAGAGTGAGGGAAGAGACACGAGACAGACTCAGACAATGAGAGAGTGAGGGGGCAGAGAGAGAGAGAGAGAAAGAGAGAAATGACGATACAGAGAAAATGAGGAGATACGCATAGATAGATGTCCAGATAAGACAAGGGATTCATTCGAATCCTTCAAAGACACTCTGTTCAATTTTAATCTTGAAAGCATCTATAGAAATGTCTGACCCAAAACTCGAAGCACTTTCAAATTTCTTTGATTGTTGTCGACTTTCAATGTAGTCTGTTGGCCGCTCAAGTGAGGCTCAGGTGCTCATACTATTAGGGATTTTTATCATTATCATTTGTTATCATTACTGTCATTATTTTGTTATTCTACTTGCCATTCATCATTATTGTTATTATCATCTTTAAATTATTGTCATAAAGGATGATTATTATCATTATTACTAATCATTATTAGTATTATTATCATTATTACTATATTCTTATCATTATTATTTCATCATTATCTTTATTATTGTTTGTCATTATTATTTAATATTATCAATTATCCATTATCATTGTTACCATTTCATATTGTTGCTGATTATTTTATTTGTCAATCATTATTATTATTATCATTATTAACAATATCATTATTATTGTTAAAATTATTACCATTGTTGATATTATCATCATTCTTATTATCAATAATATGATTATTATCATCATCATCATTACTATTTCTATCTTTATCATCATCATTATTATCAGTATTGTTTATTATTATAAGAATAATTATTATTATTATTATTATTATTAGTTGAGTAGAAGTATCGTTATTATTTCATCACTATCACTCATTATCATCATAATGTTTGGTAAAATATCATCAGTAAATTATCATTAATGATAATAACAGAAATGGCATACATAATATAATTGGGTAATGCTGATAATAATAATAGGAATAATGGTGATAATAATGATAAATGATAATACTGATAGTAATAATAATATAATACGATAATGATATTATTTTCATATGATATAGATATGCAATATAATAATGGTAATAGATATAGCAATGTAACCAATAACATAACTATATATAAAATTAATAGGATATAATAGTATAATAGTAAGCAAGCATCAAACACACAATAAGATAATGATAAAGATATAATATTATTATCATTGTTATTTCCCATTATTATCATTCTCAATTTGTTAATATTGACATAATTGGCAGGAAATCTTTTAACGAAGATGTATTTTTTGTATTTCTTTTATTCACTGATCACACATCACAAAATAGAATAGCATGCACTCGTTTGGTCTCCCATGACACAAAGTTATTACTAAGGCATTTCACCGAGTACTTTTTAACGTGACCCGTTTTTCAACCACTCTCGTGTCTGTTTCTGTTATGCTCTTCTTTGGTTTCTCTGCTTCGCTCTCTTTCTCTCTTTTCCGGTGTACATCTCGTTTTTTATGCCTCGCTCTCCCCTCTAGTCCTCTCTGTTTGTTTTACCTCTTCTCTTTCTCTTTTCCTTTCTCTCTGGGTCTGTCGTCTACCTCTCTCTCTGTTCCATACTCCTATTCTCTCTCTCTCGTTTCGTAGTCTCAGCCATACTTCTTCTCCACTTCTCCTTCTACTCTTCTTCTCCCACTCCTATCTCCTGTACTCTCTCCCCCTCTCGTCCCTCTCTTTCCCTCTCTCTCTCATGTCTCTCTCCGATCTCATCTCGCTTTAGTCAAACATTTCGTATGCNGATTAAAGTGGATGATCAAGAAGAAATTTTTCGTCTGTGAAGCGCTATACACCTGCCAGTCAAGATTAGGTTCTGGGAATGAATGGATGAGACGCTAATGGCGGAAGCTTCAAATTCGAGCAAGTGTGGTTCACTAAATCAAAAAAAAAAAAAAAAATCGAAAAACGTCAATGACTTGTGAGGACTTTAAAAAACAGAAGGGAAAAGAAATGAGGAAACAGATAACCAAGTCACAAAAAATAATCATAAAAGGATACACACTAAGTCGCAATATCTAAAAATCTACGAAAAAAGATATATATATAGATAGATAGACAGGTAGATAGATAGACAGATAAACAAATATATAGATAGATAGACATATAGATAGACAGATAACAAATAGACAGATAGATAAATAAAATACACAGAAAATAAATAGATAGATAGATAGACATATAGATAGATAGATAGATAGACAATAGATAGATAGATACACATATAGATAGACAGATAAATAAATAGAAGATAATAATAGATAGACAGAAAGCTACAGATAGACAGATAAATAAATAAATAGATTAGATAGACATATAGATAGACAGATAAATAAATAGATAGATAGACATAGACATATAGATAGACAGATAAATAAATAAGATAGATAGACATATAGATATGACAGATAGTACAGATAGACAGATAAATAAAATAAATAGATAGATAGACATATAGATAGACAGATAGATGATGATACAGCATCCCGTCTCTGACCTCAGCATGAAGTGATGGAGAAGAGAGAGAGAGAGAGAGAGAGAGAGAGAGAGAGAGAGAGAGAGAGAGAGAGAGAGAGAGAGAGAGAGAGAGAGAGAAGAGAGAGAGAGAGAGAGAGAGAGAGAGAGAGAGAGAGAGAGAGAGAGAGAGAGAGAGAGAGAGAGAGAGAGAGAGAGAGGAGAGGGAGAGAAGAGTGAGTTTGATACGCTAGATAGATAGATAGACAGATAATAAATAGATAGATAGATAGACATAGACAGACAGATAGATAGATACAGGCATCCCGCCCACTGACCTCAGCATCCCCATCTGGTCGGAGCGAAGTCATCTTGATACCAGCTGAGGATCTCGGGCAGCCTCGCGACGTCGTCCTCGATCTTCACCTCCTGAGTCAAGTAGGACTCGTCGTAGCGCCCTCGAGAGCCACCTCCAAGTTGTTGCTGCTGTAGACGCGAACGCATCGGGCAGGACTGTTGGTGGATGTGTTTGAAATTTGAGGTCGGTTAAGTCGGTTGAGTTTGAAATTTTGAGTTCGGTTATGTCGGTTGTGTTTGATTTGAGTTCGGTTAAGTCGGTTGTGTTTGTTATTCATTCATAGTCAAATTAGTAAGCAAATTATATTGGATTTCCCACCTTAATATATAACACGTGCAGTTTTAATGAATTTATATTCAGTTAATTAAACAAGCACATCTTCCTCCCTTCCTTTCTCCCTTCCCTTCTCCTACCCTCACCCTTATTCCTCCTTCTCACCCTTCCCTATTCCCCTCACCCAACCCGTTCCCTTCTCCCCCTACCCCTTATTCTCACCTCCCTCTCTTCTCCCTCTCCTTCTCCTTCATTCATTCCTCGCCTCCCTCCTATATTTCCCTTCTTCCCTTTCTCCCATTCCATTTCTCATCCTCATTCTCCTTCACCCACCCTTCCCTTTCTCCCCTCACCACCCCCTCCATACCCCTCACCCACCCTTCCCTTTTCCCGATCCCCTACCCCTTACCTATCCTTTTCCCCGTCCTCCTTCTCCATTCCCTTCTTCCAGCTCCTTCTCCCCTCCCCTCCTCCCCCTTTTATTCTCCCTCCCCATCCCCCTCTCCCTCCTTCTTCCCCCAACCCAGTTTCCTAATCC
Organism: Penaeus vannamei; assembly: GCF_003789085.1. Taxonomy (NCBI): domain Eukaryota; kingdom Metazoa; phylum Arthropoda; class Malacostraca; order Decapoda; family Penaeidae; genus Penaeus; species Penaeus vannamei. The sequence goes on along the minus strand of NW_020870671.1, from coordinate 122,013 downwards.
CTTCCCCAACCCTTATACCCTCCCCATCCCCTTCTTTCCTCCTTCTCCACTTCCCACCCCTATCCTTGCTCTTCCTTACCCTCTCCCCCCTCACCTTATCCTCACCTTTTTCCTTTATCTCCATCCCCTCCTCCTCTCTACCTCACCCCCTCACACTTCTCACCTATCTCCCCATCCCCATCCTTCCTCCCCTTTCCTCCTTCCCCCCACCCCCTCATTCCCCCTTACCTTTCTCTTTCACCCACACCACTCACCCTTTCCCTCCCCTCCCCTCCTTCACCCTTTCCGCCCCTCACCTTCCCCCCTCACCCTTTCCCTCACCCTTTCCCCCCGCCCTCACCCGTCCCCCCCTCACCCCCCTCACCCACCTCACCCCTCACCTCCTCCTCCCTCACTCCTTCTCTTTCCCCCTCTCACCTTTCACCCCTCACCTCACCCGTCCCCCTCCTCTCTCTCACCCTCTCACCGGTCACCCTCTCATCCCCCACGTCACCATGACCCTCCCTCCCGCCTCCTCCCTCCAGTCCTTCATCCTCCCCTCCCCCTCCCTCCTCCCGCACTCACCATAGCGCCGCAGTTGAGGGCGAAGTGTATCGAGGCTCAAAGTGTCGACACCTGGTACTTGAGTCTGGGTCGTCCTTGGACATGACGGTCGGCCGGTGCTAGGGTGGGCTTGTTCACTTGAAGGGGGGGGGGGAGTGTCAGTTTGGGTTGTAGTGAAAGTGGCTTTGATGGTGATGGTGTTATTGGGTCTTTATTAATTACGTTGATGGTGGAAATAATCAGATGAAGAATTGTGAATGATAGTAATGTGAATGATTGATGATAAAACAATAATGAAAATAATACTAATATAATAAAGAAATGATAATAATAATAATATATACATTAATTAATGATAATAAGGATAATAATAATGATAATAGTAGTGATATAATAATAATAATATCAATAACATATATAATCAGTATAAAAAATAATATAAATAATAATATTAAATAAACTAATAATAATGATGATGATAAGATTAATAATAATAATATAACTAATAATATGAAACTAATGAAAATGGGAAGATGTAATTGCAATACAAATAACCATAACAACAGCAGTTTCGCAACAACCATTAGCGCCCAACAGCGATAACCACTAATAATATAAATAATATAATAAAAATAATAATAACAAAAAATAATAAAAATAAAATAATATCACTAATAAAAAAATAATAAAAAATAAATAATATCATTAATAAAATAATAAAAATAAATAATATCACTAATAAAAAAATAAAAAATAGAATAATATCACTAATAAAAATAATAAAAATAAAATAATAAAATAAAATAATATCACTAATAAAATAAAAATAAAATTAAAATAATATCACTAATAAAAATATAAAAATAAAATAATAACTAATAAAAATAAAAAAAAAATAATAAAAATAAAATAATATCACTAATAAAAATAATAAAAATAAAATAATATCACTAATAAAAATAATAAAAATAAAATAATATCACTAATAAAAATAAAATAATATCACTAATAAAAAATAATAAAATAATAAAATAATATCACTAATAAAAATAAAATAATATCACTAATAAAAAAATAAAAATAAAATAATAACTAATAAAAAATAATAAAAATAATAAATAATAACTAAAAAAATAATAAAAAATAAAATAATATCACTAATAAAAATAATAAAAATAAAATAATAAATAAAATAATATCACTAATAAAAATAATAAAAATAAAAATAAAAATAAAATAATATCACTAATAAAAAAAAATAAAAAATAAAAATAAATCACTAATAAAAAATAAAATAATATCACTAATAAAAATAATAAAATAATCACTAATAAAAATAATCACTAATAAAAATAAAAAATAAAAATAATATCACTAATAAAATATAAAATAAAATAATATCACTAATAAAAATAAAATAATATCACTAATAAAAATATAATAACTAATAAAAATAAATAAAAATAAAATAATATCACTAATAAAAAAAATAAAAATAAAAATAATATCACTAATAAAAATAAAATAATATCACTAATAAAAAAATAAAATATATCACTAATAAAAATAAATAAATATCACTTAATAAATAATATAAAAATAAATAATATCACTAATAAAAATAATAAAAATAAAAAAAATAATAAAAAAAAAATAATATCACTAATAAAAATAAAAAATATCACTAATAAAAATAATAAAAATAAATAATATCACTAATAAAAATAATTAAAAATAAAAAAACAATAAAAATAAAATAATAACTAATAAAAATAATAATAATATCACTAATAAAAATAATAAAAATAAAATAATAAATAAAATAATATCACTAAATAAAAATAAATAAATACTAAAATAAAAATATAAAAATAAAAATAATATCACTAATAAAAATAATAAAAATAAAATAATATCACTAATAAAAAAATAAAATAAAATAATATCACTAAATAAAAATAATAAAAATAAAAATAATATCACTAATAAAAAATAAAATAAAAATAAAATATAATAAAAATAAAATAATATCACTAATAAAAATAATAAAAATAAATAATAATAAAATATCATCACTAATAAAAATAAAAAAAATAATAAAATAAAAATAACACTAAAAAACAATAAAAATAAAATAATATCACTAATAAAAATAATAAAAAATAAAATAATATCACTAATAAAAAAAAATAATAAAAATAAAATAATACTAATAAAAATAAAAAAATAAAATAATATCACTAATAAAAATAATAAAAATAAAATAAATATCACTAATAAAATAATAAAAATAAAATAATATCACTAATAAAAATAACAAAAATAAAAATAATATCACTAATAAAAATAAATAAAAATAAAATAATATTCACTAATAAAAATAATAAAAAATTAAAATAATATCACTAATAAAAATAATAAAAAATAAAAAATAATATCACTAATAAAAATAATAAAAATTAAAAATAATCACTAATAAAATAAAAAAAATAAAATAATATCACTAATAAAAAATAATAAAAATAAAAAAATAAAAAAATAATAAATAAAATAATAAAATAAAATAATATCACTAATAAAAATAAAAATAAAAAATAAAAATAAAATAATATCACTAATAAAAATAATAAAAATAAAAAATAATAAAAATAAAATAATATCACTAATAAAAATTAAAAATAAATAATATCACTAATAAAAATAATAAAAATAATAAAAATAAAAATAATATCACTAATAAAAATAAAATAAATCACTAAATAAAATAAATAAAAATAAATAATATCACAATAAAAATAATTAAAAATAAAAAATAAATAACTAATAAAAATAATAAAATAAAAATAATAAAAATAAATAATATCACTAATAAAAAATAATAAAAATAAAATAATATCACTAATAAAATAATAAAAATAAAAATAATATCACTAATAAAAATATAAAAAAAAAAATAACTAATAAAAATAATAAAAACAAAAATAAAAAATTAAAATAATATCACTAATAAAAATAATAAAAATAAAATAATATCACTAATAAAAAAATAAAAATATAATAAAAATAATAAAATA
>NW_020870671.1:100896-110896 GCF_003789085.1 Penaeus vannamei | reverse complement strand
TTTTATATCATCTTCAGCTATCCATTATATACTATCTCCCTGGACCTTCAATTATCCTCAACTATCCGAGGTATTCTATATCCACTAAATCTTTAAAATAATCTCAAAAATATCCAGGATATACTATCACCCCCTATATCAAAATTGTATACTTTGTATACTATCTCTACTAAACCTTTAAATATCCTCAACTATCCGAGGAATACCATTACTAAATCTTCAAATATCTTCAAACTCTCCAAAACAGCAAGATTGGCATAAACTTTACACCCTCATCATCTTACTCACTTCAACATAGCCTTTTGCAGGCGTTGGGACACAGCCACGGAGTCGAGGTCCTGCGCATGGCTGCCTTCGCCCCGTTCGTTCAGGACTTTCACGGTAACTCCTCCGACATCGTGGCTGGATGGCTTCGTTCTAATGCTAAATGAAGAGATGAAGTGAAAGAAATGGGTTTGAAAAGAAAGTATTTGGTATAGTGATGTGCGGGTGTTTCGTTCGTGTTCGTGTGGTTCGGATTTGGCGTGTGCGTGGTGTTTGTGTTTGTGTTGTGTGTGTGTGTGTGTGTTGTGTGTGTTGTGTTGTGTGTGTGGTGTGTGTGTTGTGTGTGTGTGTGTGTGTGTGTGTGTGTGTGTGTGTGTGCGTGTGTTGTTGCTGTCCATGGCTGTCTACGAAGAAAGTCGAGAAAAAATCTCCATAAGAACCTGAAAAAATACATAAGAAGGACACTAAACAAGAATAAGGTTACATATAATGAAAAGCGGTATTTGAAAGACACAAACGAAATTCGTCGATGTGGCTGGCTGATGAGATGTAGAAAGAAAAAGAAGTAAATGATGAGAAACAAGAAAAAAAAACCATTAGAGGAATGTCAAAATGTCATCTTCAGACGGGAGACAATTATAGACACGTTTCGAAAAGAAAGACGAAAATAGTAAGAATGAAAGAAAAGAAAATGTATTTAAAAAAAAATATTATGCTCGTTTACCTCTCAGACTTTCGTGGTAGGAACTTTATTTCTTATGGTATGAAAGGGGGAAAAGACACGCAAAATCTATGAAATGGGGCTTTCTCGGAAACCTTGCGCTTCTGTGAAGAAGAAAATATAATCCTGATACTACGCCTGACGAGATGCAACTTTGGAAGAGAACGAATTAACTCAACTACACACCTGAATAACAACTGATGAGAACTACTATACGTGTTGAATTGCTTCAGATACTGCCTAACGGGTAATCAAAAAGTGCAGTTCTAAATTCGATTCATCATGGGCATTACGAATTGAGTCGGAATGAGGACAACGCTCACCACACGTGCTCCGTACTATTTATAAATATCAGATCTATTTACCAATCAAAATAATACAATTGAAAGACACCTGGCGCGCAAGATATTGGTGGTATTACACGACCCATAACAATAACAATACCACACTGGTAGTGAATGTGAACATGAAAGTCCGGTTCTAGAAACCACGATATCGTACTGTCCTAAGCTATATTAACCACATGCGGATTATTAGTGTCGGCGACATAGCCTAACATAATATGACAACATGTATATACACAGGTCGCAGCCACGAATATGCAACAATCATGAATACCCATTACACGATAATGACACTGCACGCATGCTCCAGATATGGAGGTGGGTAGTGTGGTCTCGTGTTACCAGCTGTAGATTTCTGGCGTATAGTACGCGCTGCGGTCCTCACGATCTCTTTCCGACGCGCGCAGCAGGACAGTGTCCGGCGAAACGGCTCCGCATTCATACTCAGACACCGACATCACCCGACGAAGACAGGCCGCTACAGGCTCCGGCGCCAGTTGTACTGTGGAAGATCGCTGAATGAATAAAACGCGAGCGTGGGAGCGGCTGCTGGCTATCAATCTTAGCGCCTTCTGTAGCTGCCGCTGGTGTTATCCGGTGATCCTCCTCCATGGGATCTCTGAGTGATATAAAGCGTCACTACATCGCATACTCCCAGCGATACGTTGTTCACGGAAACACAAGATCACTAGTCACTCCATGACGAAACTGGTCTTTTGAGTATCATCACTCTAGGTGCGACGTCGGTCCGATATGCGCTGCGCCGCGTGTGATGAGTTACAATAAGACGTTATGCCTCATCTCATAAGGGCACACGACGTGATACACTGTATGACCAATCGACAAATTATCGCGCCATACGCAAAGATAGGAAGTACGATGCAAGTCACTTAGACGCGAAGATCTCAATTACGAAGTTAAACACGTCTCGTGTCACGAATCGCCTATATGGCGACGATTTCTATACCGGACTGACGTCAAGCTCGCCAGTCTAGGAAGTCTACGCTCGGCGCCGAGACATACGCCAGGGCGGTTCTGCAAACTCATGTTCGATGCGCTAGTCATTACACCAGACGTCACTCGCATATCACTCTACCACACACTCTGGCCTCGAGTGTCCGGGTCTGCGCAAAGAGTGGCTCCGCCCCGTCGTATCTGCTCGCCCCGTAGAACCGCCAGAGCTGCAGCGAAGAGATGTCCCTGATACCATGAATCAGCGCGAATATAACGGCGAATCTAATATTTTTCCGCTCCGTATCATCGTCTGAAGCTATTATGGAAAACTGTTCACCCGAATAATAATTTTATCAAACAATACATCTTCTTTCTCCACACACGCATTAGAAGAGACAACGAATACGGCGTACGCGGCGTACTCCGAACGCCTATACAAACACATAAGACATACACGTAATCCTCCGACTGCATTATCAAGAATAAGCAATCAACTCGCAAACCCAAATTCGCAGCACAACAAAAGAACAAAAATTCGCTGAATACTCCCTTAGAGCACGACGAACATCGCTAAAAGTGTAAGTATGCTCAACCCGCCACATTTCTAACTCAAACCAGGATAAATTAGTGGAAAGCAGATAGGTGTCAAATCATTGAGATAAGCGAAAATGGGGCCAATTCCAAAAACTTCATCGGACAACACTCCACAGCCAAATCTCGATCGAAAAAAAGTAGACAATTGGCTCTTTTTTTATCCCTAGATTAAATATATTACAGTACTACAAATTCAGAAAAGTAGAACACATTCACAAAAAAAATTTGCCCAAACAAAGAAACGGACCAACCAACCACAGCTAAAATTCCAAAGAAAATTTATATTTCATAAAAATATAAGCCAATACATATTGACAAGAACGAAGTCAATAATATTTTGCTTACATATTGGCATTATATACGTAAAACGGACAACGCGAAGTAGTGCAGGCGCCATCATTAATATAATGCCCTTTACCGTTACCTTTACGCGGGAAAGCCTCTTAATATAAAGTAGTGATTGGATGCAGCGTTATTGCAAAGATCGTGCGCGGGGTGTCGGTGGATGCCATTTATCATAAGTGGGCGGAATTTTGTGTGTGTGCAGGGTTCACGCGTGAGTGCGGCATGCTGTATTGTATTGTAAGCTTACTTTCGAGTGTCGTGAATGTGTGTAGGTTTTGTAGCTTTATGCGTTGAGTGAGGGTTGTGTGCAGGTTTATGTGCTGGTGAGCTGTATGTGGATGGTAGTGTGTGGTTATAAGGATGTGTGATTTAAAGATATATCAACAGATGTCAAAAATGTCCATCTTCAGACGGGAAAAGACAGATATAAACACTGTTCGAAGAGAAAAGACGAAAAATAAGTAAGAATGAAAGAAAAGAAATGATAAAAAAAAATATATATATATGCTCGTTACCTCTCAGACATTTCGTGGTAGGAATTTTATTTCTTATGGTATGAAAGGGGAAAAAGACACGCAAATGAAATGAGGTTTTGGGAAATTGCGCTTTTGTGAAGAAAAAAAATCTGAAACTACGCTTACGAGAGAATTTGGAGAAAAAAAAAAAAAAGAAAAATATGAAAGTATTGTTTGAATGTTCAGATACTGCTAACGTGTAATAAAAGTGCAGTTTAGAATTTATCTTTAAAATGGCGATGAAAGCGTATTTATAAAAAGAATTCCATAATATATTGAAAAACGAATGGTCATAGGAAAAAACAAAAAAAACGAGAATGAAAGTCCGTTGAAGAAAACGATAAATGTCTATAAACATGGGAATAAACATAACTGAAAATATAAGTCGATGAAAATAAAACATAATGAACGAATAGTTTCACGAATATATGAAAACGTTCACAAAAATAAATAAAAAATAAACGTGAATAAATTTCTTTTAACAGAATGAAAAAAAATACGTCAGTATAAAATAAACACGAAGTACAAGACTGATTACAAGAAGAATCGAAACCAAATCCCACACAAAAAAGAAAATTGCGAACTTCCCTTAGGCAAATCTAAAAAGTTACCATTTAACAAAACCAGGAAATAGGAAAGCAAAGTTAATGAGATAAGCGAAAAGGGCCAATTACCATAAAAACTTCACGGAACACTCCACAGCAAATCTGATCGAAAAAATGTGATATTGCTCTTTTTTATCCTAGATTAAATATTACACTAAATTCAGAAAAAAAGAACATTCACAAAAAAATGCCAAACAAAAAAAGCCAACAACCAACACTAAAATCCAAAAAATAAATTTCAAAAAATATAAACAATAAAATGAGAATCGAAGAAAATATTTGCTTAATATTGCATAATACGTAAAACGGAAACGCGAAGTGTGCAGACGCCATCATATAATAAGCCTCTTACGTTCCTTTAAGCGGGAAAACCTCTTTATATGAAGTGTGATGATGAGCGTATTGCAAATGTGCGTGTGTGCGCGGTGTGTGGATGTATATAAGTGTGTGGGTGTGTGTGGCAGGTTCACGCGTGAGTGGGTGTATGTGTGTAGCTTTATTCTCGAGTGTGTGAATGTGTGTAGGTTTATGTAGTTTTGCGTGAGTGGGTTTGTGTGTAGGTTTATGTGTGGTGAGTGTATGTGGGTATAAGGATGTGTGATTTAAGATATATCAACAGATGTCAAAATGTCATCTTCAGACGGGAAAAGACAGATATAAACACTGTTCGAAAGAAAAGACGAAAATAAGTAAGAATGAAAGAAAAAAAAATATATATGCTCGTTACCTCTCAGACATTTCGTGGTAGGAATTTTATTTCTTATGGTATGAAAGGGAAAAAAGACACGCAAATGAAATGAGGTTTTGGGAAATTGCGCTTTGTGAAGAAAAAAAATCTGAAACTACGCTTACGAGAGAATTTGGAGGAAAAAATATTAGAAAAAATATGAAAGTATTATTTGAATGCTTCAGATACTGCCTAACGTGTAATAAAAGTGCAGTTTAGAATTGATATCTTTAAATGGGGATGAAAGCGTATTTATAAAAAGAATTCCATAATATATGAAAAGCGAATGGTCATAAGGAAAAACACAAAACAAAACGAGAATGAAAGTCCGTTCTAGAAAACGGTAAATGTCTATAAACATGGGAATAATGAAAATATAAGTCGATGAAAAAAAACATAATGAACGAATATTTTCACGAATATATGAAAACGTTCAAAAATAATAAAAAATAAACGTGAATAAATTTCCTTTAACAGAATGAAAAAAATATACGTCAGTATAAAATAAACACGAAGTACAAGACTGATTACAAGAAGAATCGAAACCAAATCCCACACAAAAAAGAAAGAAAATTGCGAACTTCCCTTAGACAAATCTAAAAAGTTACCATTTAACAAAACCAGGAAATAGGAAAGCAAAGTTAATGAGATAAGCGAAAAGGGCCAATTACCACAAAAGTCACGGAACACTCCACAGCAAATCTGATCGAAAAAATGTGGGATTGCTCTTTTTTATCCTAGATTAAAATTACAACTAAATTAAGAAAAACAAAAACAACATTCACAAAAAAATGCCAAACAAAAAAAGCCAACAACCAACACTAAAATCCAAAAAAATAAATTTCAAAAAAATAAAAACAATAAAATGAAAGAATCGAAGAAAATATTTGCTTAATATTGCATAATACGTAAAACGGAAACGCGAAGTGTGCAGACGCCATCATATAATAAGCCTCTTACGTTCCTTTACGCGGGAAAGCCTCTTTATATGAAGTGTGATGATGAACGTATTGCAAATGTGTGTGCATGTGCGCGGGTGTGTGGATGTATGTATAACGTGAGTGTGTACGTGTGTAGGTGTGTGAATGTGTGTAGGTTTATGTGCGTGAGTGAGGTTTATGTGCTGGTGAGTGTATGTGTATGTGGGTATATGTGTGCAAGTATAAGTGTGTGGGTATAAGGATGTGTGATTTAAGATATATCAACAGATGTCAAAATGTCATCTTCAGACGGGAAAAGACAGATATAAACACTGTTCGAAAGAAAAGACGAAAATAAGTAAGAATGAAAGAAAAGAAAATGATAAAAAAATATATATATATGCTCGTTACCTCTCAGACATTTCGTGGTAGGAATTTTATTTCTTATGGTATGAAAGGGGAAAAAGACACGCAAATGAAATGAGGTTTTGGGAAATTGCGCTTCTGTGAAGAAAATAAATCTGAAACTACGCTTACGAGAGAATTTGGAGGAAAAAAAAGAAAAAAATGAAAGTATTGTTTGAATGCTTCAGATACGGCCTAACGTGTAATAAAAGTGCAGTTTAGAATTGATATCTTTAAATGGGGATGAAAGCGTATTTATAAAAAGAATTCCATAATATATGAAAAGCGAATGGTCATAAGGAAAAACACAAAACAAAACGAGAATGAAAGTCCGTTGAAGAAAACGATAAATGTCTATAAACATGGGAATAAACATAACTGAAAATATAAGTCGATGAAAATGAAACATAAGATATCTTTTCCGGTGGCAATTAGGTGTCGCGAAACGCTCCGCGACACCTATCACGAGACAGGCCTCTAAGCTCCGCCCATTTCTGTGACGTAATGGGAATAAACGCAGTTGACGGCTTGCAATTTTACTGTACTGGTTATTTTTCCAACAGGTAAACAGCATTTTGGAATATGATATCCAAAATGGCTTTTGATATCTTATGGTGGGTAGTGTAATGTTATAGATATCCAATATAAGCACGTATATGCATGAAATATCCAAAGTAGGAGGACTGCATCTGGCAACTCATTTAAAGTTAACCGTCTGCTCGATTCCTGTCGCGCAAGAGTTGTCGCGTTCCCCGTAACCGCCGGAAAAGATGCCTATAATGAACGAATATTTTCACGAATATATGAAAACGTTCACAAAATAAATTTTAAAAAATCTTTAACAGATTGAAAAAAATACGTCGGTACAAAATAAACACGAAGTACGACTGATTACAAGAAGAATCGAAACCAAATCCCACACAAAAAAGAAAATTGTGAACTTCCCTTAGGCAAATCTAAAAAGTTACCATTTAACAAAACCAGGAAATAGGAAAGCAAAGTTAATGAGATAAGCGAAAAGGGCCAATTACCACAAAACTTCACGGAACACTCCACAGCAAATCTGATCGAAAAAATGTGACATTGCTCTTTTTTATCCTAGATTAAATATTACAACTAAATTCAGAAAAAAGGAACATTCACAAAAAAAAATGCCAAACAAAAAAAGCCAACAACCAACACTAAAATCCAAAAAATAAATTTCAAAAATATAAACAATAAAATGAAAGAATCGAAGAAAAATATTTGCTTAATATTGCATAATACGTAAAACGGAAACGCGAAGTGTGCAGACGCCATCATATAATAAGCCTCTTACGTTCCTTTACGCGGGAAACCTCTTTATATGAAGTGTGATGATGAGCGTATTGCAAATGTGTGCGTGTGTGCGCGGGTGTGTGATGTATATAAGTGTGTGGTGTGTGTGTGCAGGTTCACGCGTGAGTGGGTGTATGTGTGTAGCTTTATTCTCGAGTGTGTGAATGTGTGTAGGTTTATGTAGCTTTATGCGTGAGTGGGTTTGTGTGTAGGTTTATGTGCTGGTGAGTGTATGTGGGTATATGTGTGCAAGTATAAGTGTGTGGGTATAAGGATGTGTGATTTAAGATATATCAACAGATGTCAAAATGTCATCTTCAGACGGGAAAAGACAGATATAAACTGTTCGAAAGAAAAGACGAAAATAAGTAAGAATGAAAGAAAAGAAAATGATAAAAAAAATATATGCTCGTTACCTCTCAGACATTTCGTGGTAGGAATTTTATTTCTTATGGTATGAAAGGGAAAAAAGACACGCAAATGAAATGAGGTTTTGGGAAATTGCGCTTTTGTGAAGAAGAAAAAAAAAATCTGAAACTACGCTTACGAGAGAATTTGGAGGAAAAAAAAAAAAATATGAAAGTATTGTTTGAATGCTTCAGATACTGCCTAACGTGTAATAAAAGTGCAGTTTAGAATTGATATCTTAAAATGGGGATGAAAGCGTATTTATAAAAGAATTCCATAATATATGAAAAGCGAATGGTCATAAGGAAAAACAAAACAAAACGAGAATGAAAGTCCGTTCTAGAAAACGATAAATGTCTATAAACATGGGAATAAACATAATTGAAAATATAAGTCGATGAAAATGAAACATAAGATATAATTAGGGTGTCGCGAAACGCTCCGCGACACCTATCACGAGACAGGCCTCTAAGCTCCGCCCATTTCTGTGACGTAATGGGAATAAACGCAGTTGACGGCTTGCAATTTTACTGTACTGGTTATTTTTCCAACAGGTAAACAGCATTTTGGAATATGATATCCAAAATGGCTTTTGATATCTTATGGTGGGTAGTGTAATGTTATATCCAATATAAGCACGTATATGCATGAAATATCCAAAGTAGGAGGACTGCATCTGGCAACTCATTTAAAGTTAACCGTCTGCTCGATTCCTGTCGCGCAAGAGTTGTCGCGTTCCCCGTAACCGCCGGAAAAGATGCCTAAAATGAACGAATATTTTCACGAATATATGAAAACGTTCACAAAATAAATTTAAAAAAATCTTTAACAGATTGAAAAAAATACGTCGTACAAAATAAACACGAAGTACGACTGATTACAAGAAGAATCGAAACCAAATCCCACACAAAAAAAGAAATTGTGAACTTCCCTTAGGCAAATCTAAAAAGTTACCATTTAACAAAACCAGGAAATAGGAAAGCAAAGTTAATGAGATAAGCGAAAAGGGCCAATTACCATAAAACTTCACGGAACACTCCACAGCAAATCTGATCGAAAAAATGTGACATTGCTCTTTTTTATCCTAGATTAAATATTACACTAAATTCAGAAAAAAAGAACATTCACAAAAAAATGCCAAACAAAAAAGCCAACAACCAACACTAAAATCCAAAAAATAAATTTCAAAAAATATAAACAATAAAATGAGAATCGAAGAAAATATTTGCTTAATATTGCATAATACGTAAAACGGAAACGCGAAGTGTGCAGACGCCATCATATAATAAGCCTCTTACGTTCCTTTACGCGGGAAAACCTCTTTATATGAAGTGTGATGATGAGCGTATTGCAAATGTGTGCGTGTGTGCGCGGGTGTGTGGATGTATATAAGTGTGTGGGTGTGCAGGTTCACGCGTGAGTGGGTGTATGTGTGTAGCTTTATTCTCGAGTGTGTGAATGTGTGTAGGTTTATGTAGCTTTATGCGTGAGTGGGTTTGTGTGTAGGTTTATGTGCTGGTGATTGTATGTGGGTATAAGGATTGTGTGATTTAAGATATATCAACAGATGTCAAAATGTCATCTTCAGACGGAAAAGACAGATATAAACACTGTTCGAAAGAAAAGACGAAAATAAGTAAGAATGAAAAAAAAAATAAAAAAATATATGCTCGTTACCTCTCAGACATTTCGTGGTAGGAATTTTATTTCTTATGGTATGAAAGGGAAAAAAGACACGCAAATGAAATGAGGTTTTGGGAAATTGCGCTTCTGTGAAAAAGAAAAAAATCTGAAACTACGCTTACGAGAGAATTTGGAGGAAAAAAGAAAAAAATATGAAAGTATTTTTTGAATGCTTCAGATACTGCCTAACGTGTAATA
>NW_020870671.1:98165-100796 GCF_003789085.1 Penaeus vannamei | reverse complement strand
AGAGAGAGAGAGAGAGAGAGAGAGAGAGACTCCTATTCGAGATCACATACAGCAGCCCACTCTGCTCCCACACCAATCTCCCGCCATTTTTTCAAAGTCATCGCACGCCATATTCACCCAGAAGCCACGCCCCTTTTCAAACACCATCGTATTTGAAATGTTTATCAATTTTGTCTTATAATTGACATAAATCAAAAAGAACCAATCGAAACCGTACATAGAGCAAGATAGACCAGTAAATTATTTTATACCCATATGATTAAAACTTTCTAAATACAACGTATGCATAAAGGAGGTTATGTGCTCAACAGAACAGCCGCTCGGTGAGTGACATTGTCAGTCACAGATTACAAACCACTAGTTGTCATATATCTTACTGTCATATAATATCATAGTCATATATCTGACAGCAGAAAAGTCTAGAATCTGCCTGAGGCGAGCTGTAATTAGCAGTTAATGACTCTGTACAGTGGATGTTCCTTCGAGCATATTCCCTCCCCGTTGCCAATTACCCGACAATACGGGATATATCTGGCTTATGCAAATCTTAGCTTATGGATATTCTCGTCTCTATGCAAATGATTTTGGAAAAAATGATAATGGAAATGATGAGGTTCATATGAAAATAGATTCCTTGCGTTGAGTCTTTTGTATGATCCGAACGTATATCTTTTTACCTTTCTCCCTTCCCTCTCTGCCGCCATCTTCTCCCCACTTCTTCGATTCCTCCGCTCTCCTCCCTCTTTCCTCTGTCCATTCACGTCTCCCACCTTTTACCTCTGCCCCCTTCCGTCTCCTCTCTCTTTCTTCTGTTCCTTACCCTCTTCCACCTCTTATCCCTGTCCCTTCCCTCTCCTCCCTCTTTCCTTCGCCCTTCCCATCCCCCCCTCTTACCTCTCCCCCCTCTTCTATTTTCCCTCTTCTCCGTCTCCGATCCTTTTCCCTCTCCTTTGCCCCCACCCCTTGGCCTATGACCCCCCCCCCCCCGTAGCTCCCATCGCTATAATCACAAATATTCCTTAATTTTTTCTTCTCCTGAGAAACGCGACTTCACGGAGAGGGCACTGCGTCAGAGGATTCTTTAAATACCAAATTCTTTAATGGAAATTCACGATAATAATAAGGATAAAGATCCTGTAATCTAATTCCAGCCTTAGATGCAATATCAAACAAATAAATTCCATTTTTAGAAATAATTCCTGATATGTCAAGTCATAAATCATTACAACAAAAATCACATCCATTAACAATACGATTTATTTACAATCCATTTACATTTACAATAGTGAGAAAAATTTCCTAAGTTACTCCAGCCTTATGACGTTTTCACCTGTTCTTTGTGCTTTCTTTCTATTCTTTCTTTTTCTTCTTCTTCTTTCTTCCTTTTTCTTTTCCAGAGAAATCTTGTACAAGTTTGTCTGTAGCACATTTCCTTTTCCATGTTAGAAGATCAATTACTAAAAAATTTCACTAGAATATCAATTGTATAACCTTGATATAATAAGCTTGCAGTGGACATAATTGAGTATCCTTGAATGAGAAAATGTAATGTGGGTGTAATGGGTAGACTATTACATTTCACATGGAATTGCCTGTTCATTTGTTTTACTGATTTATATAACATGACATAGACAGTATATATAACTCCATACAAAAATAAAATAGCGTTTCATATTCCCGACAAAATAATGAAGACCTATAAAACTTTACATGATTAAAGACAGGAAGTGATGTGCGTAGACTGATCAAAAACAATTTATTTTTATTCTTTCTCACATCCATTGTGCGCAATACACCCCACTCTCCTTCACTCCTTGCTTCTTCCATCTTTCTCTTAATAAGGGGATCGAGAGAAGAAGGAGAAGGAATATTTTTTTCAACTTTCATTCGGTGATGAATTGAGCAAAGACTGCGAGAGTGTTGCCATCCGCTGAGTCTTTTTTTTTTCTCTCTCTTTCTCTCAATCTTCTGTTAAGTTAGGATTTTTCTTTCTTTTTTTTCTTTCTTTTCTTTTTAATGTAGCTGTCATCGCTTTGATTAAGAACGATAATTAGACATGCATTTACAGAGAAAGAAATAGACGACCAGATAGAAAGAGGGAGACAGAGATACACAGATAGACAATAGACAGACACAGAGGCAAATGGGCAGAATGACTGACACAGGAAGACAGAGACAAGCAGGCAGCAAGACGGACAACAGAAAGAGACAGACAAGAAGACAGACGGATAGACATAGAAGGACAGACACAAGAAGACAGCTAGACGGATAGGCACAGAAAGACAGAAAGAGACAGACAAGACGACAGCTAGACGGAGAGACAAAGAAAGACAGACATAGGGAAATATGATAAACCGATAGATAAACAGACGTAGACTAAAAGAAAATTAGAGAAACAGAATGAAACAGAGAACAAAAAGTAAATTCAGAAAATGAAAGGAAGCAGGAAATAGCAAAATGATGATAAAGGATGATAAGAAGAAAACACACTAACGACGTTTCTTAGAACTCCCACCTGAGCTCAGTCCAAGACTTGCCCAGAAATACTCGCCTTAGTCAGAAATAAGTTTATTTTTACACGCGGAGACGCACGTAAATGGAAGGAAAATTATAATCTTACACGTTTTATTA
>NW_020870671.1:70665-80665 GCF_003789085.1 Penaeus vannamei | reverse complement strand
GAAAAAAATAATCCCACAATCTTATATTTCTCACAGCTTTAATAACTTTAATATAATTTGATTATATAACTTTTAAAAAATAAGAGAGAAATAATTTCTGGATTTGGTGATGAGGAACTATGATGTCAAGAGAACCCAATATTCGTGATGAAAATGCGGACATTTTATTGGTAAGTATATAAGACTTTTCGCAACTTTTGAGAGACAAAGGAGGAGGTAAACACTTAGAGGAATTTTGTAAAGATGGAGGATGGAATGAAACGAGACCAAGGACAAAATGATATGAAGATAAAAAAAGAAAGATAAGAGAGAAGAGAACAGATAATGATTATTACGAAAAAGTTAGATATTGTTTGTCGTTCTGGGAATAACCTTAACGTCTCACTGTTAATCAAGCGGTTTAAAATACAGTGTATTTATATACTGATACTGGCAATACTTCCTTGACTCAAAAACCTTTATAATCAGAAAATTCAAAGATTCTACAGATCTTTTTATCTTTCCTTTTATTATTATTATTTGTATATATGATTGTTTTGTTGTTTGTTGTTGTTGTTGTTCAAGACGTAACCTTCGATTCAGATTCAGACGTGGAACATCATCAGACTACCATATAAGGAAAATCAAAGAGAAGGGATTAGGACATCACCAGATGTCATGACACGTAGTAAGTCCGTCAAGCTTATTAATGTGACTTCGGTGACGTCAAGCCTAGAACAAGACTCCAAAACGATAGCTTATAGGACACAGGAAATAAAATAAAAGAACACTGGAATGAAATCAAATGGAGAACTATAGAGGCAATAGCGAAAAATGAATTAAAAGCTGGAAAATCTGAAAGAAGTGAACTTTTGCGAAAATCTGAACGAAAATGAGAATTTTAATGTCGAGAAAATCCGAAAAAAGAAACAATAAGTACCTCAAAATACGAAAAAGAAATAAAACAAAATAAAAAAAAAAAATAGACGATCTGCGCTGACGAGGAGATCGAACCCAAACAGAGGTCGGATCCAAGACGTTTAAAAGTCGACGGTTAGAAGACTGAAATCATTAATTGTTTTTTATTACGAAAAATGGCGGAAGGCAGGAATGAAACAAAACTGATAAAAGATAGAGAAAAAATAGAAAATAGTAAAGAAAAAAACTACGATTGGCTGACATGAATAATTGTAAGAATCTTTGACGGAAGTTCAAGTTATCCCATAAGTTAATGGGACTTTTTAACTTTGATAAATCATCCGATCGTTAGGGAGAGAATTTTATATCTATCCATCGTATTTGGTTATACATTCCCACATTCTTTAGTTTGCTTGTTTGTCTTGTCTTTCTATAGATCTTTGCTTATTTATTTTATTTTATTTTATTATTTATTTTTTGATTATTTATTTTTATTATTTATTTTTATTATTTATTATTTTTTTTTATTATTATTATATATTATCATATATATATCATCTTTGCTTAAACAACTCATCCACCTGTTTACGTCTTCTTAATTAGACACATTGTTTTCTTCGTGGCTGTCCACCTGTTTGTCATTTAAGTAGAAAATTAAACTCTGCCGCATTGAATAAAACAATTTAGTAATTTCTTCAAGCGGAAAACATTTATTCAAGAAAATACATGTACAAATCCCCCATCAACAAGGCCTTTACAAGAATATAAATATAATAATAATGATGATGATAACAATAATAATAAAAAAATATAATAAAATAAATGTAATAATAATAATAATAATAATAAATAATATAATAATAATAATAATAATAATAATAATAATATAAATACAATAATAATGGTAACAATGAAATAATAATAATGACAATAACAATAATAACAGTAATAATTGTAATAACAATGTAATAACGATAATAATATGATAATGATAATAAAAAATAATAATAATAATGATGATGATATAATGAATAATAATATAATAATAATAATAGTAATAAAATAATGGTAATAAGAAGAAGAAGAAGAATGATAATAATAATGATAATAATAATAATAATAATAATAATAATAATATAATAATAATAATAATAAAATAATAACAAAATAATAAATAATAATAATAATATATAAATAACAATATATAATAATCAATAACACAATGTACATTTCCCCCTTCAAAAAAAAACATCTAACCCACAAACCAAAAACAACAAAAACAAAAACAGAAAACCCGGTCGACCCGACCTCGCTACAGCTTGTTCAAGGACCAGTTATAGAAGAACTCGACCTTGGGACCAGCTGAGCCTCCAGTTGCTATCAGGGCGTCGAGGGCGAGCTGGTCCTTCTCCTCGAGGTAGGTCCTGATCCATCTGAGGAGGAGACGGGATGCTTTAGGTGGTGGGAAGGTGGGAAGGGAGGGAGGAAGAGGGAGGTGTGGGAAGAAAGGAAGGGAAGGTGGGGGAGGGAGGGGAGGGAGAGAGAGAGAGAGAGAGGAGAGAGAGAGAGAGAGAAGAGAGAGAGAGAGAGAGAGAGAGAGAGAGAGAGAGAGAGAGAGAGAGATAGGGGGGGGAGGGAAGGTGTGGGAAGGAGGGAGGGGAGGAGGGAAGGTGGGAAGGAGGGAAGAGGGAGGGAGGGAGGAAGGAGGGGAATGTGTGGGAGGGAGGGAGGGAGGAAGGAGGGAAAGGTGGGGAGGAGGTTAGGAAGAGGGAGGAAGGTGGGAGGAAGAGGGAGAGGAAGGGAGAGAAGGAGGGAATGAAAGTAGGAAAGGAGGGAGGTTGGAAAAAAGGGGGAAAAAGGTGATGGGAAAGGAGAGAGACAGAGACAGAGAAGAAGAGAGAGAGAAGAGGGAGAGGGAGAGGGAAGGAGAGGGAGAGGAGAGGGAGAGGGAGAGGAGAGAGAGAGAGAGAGAGAGAGAGAGAGTGAGTTTGATACCCTAAGTATAATGGAAGTTTAATCCTGCTGACAACCTGAGAAATTTATCATGGTGCTGGCAAATTTTCCTCTCATGTATGATTTATGTATATAATGCATCATTTGACCTTATCCATGCGTCTGTGGAAAGAAAAAATATATATATCAGACATTGTTCCCAAATGACTTCAAATGTAAACGAAATTCACTCACTCACTCACTCTCACTCACTCACTCACTCACTCACACTCTCACTCTCACTCTCACTTACACTCACACTCACTCACTCACTCTCCTTTCTCTCTCACACACTAATAAATTAATGATAATAATTAACATAGCTATGACGTCCAGCCATGTAATTCCTGAACATAAATAACGACTTGGCTTTGAGAACAAACAGCGAACACGGATTTGAGTACTGAAGTCTGAGTAATTTATAGCGGCGCACTGAAGACATGGTGCAATATCACATCTATATTCAGTAATTCAGTAATATTCAAGGACAAAATAGCATTTTTTGTGTGTGATTTCTATAACAAGGAAGGGTCGAAAATCGTATTTTGTGATGTATGAATAGCGGTTGTTGTCCTGGTAGTAATAGTAGAAGTAATAGTAGTTCTAGCAATAATAAGTAGTTGAAGTAGGAGCACTAGTTATAGAAGCAGCAATGCATAGTAATAGTAGCAGCATGAAGAGTAGTACCAGTAGTAGTACAAGGAATAGCAGTATCAGCGGAAGAAATAGCAACAGCAGTCCTAGTAGCAGCATGAAGAGTAGTACTAGTAAGTAGTACAAGGAATAGCAGTATCAGCGGAAGAAATAGCAACAGCAGTCCTAGTAGCAGCATGAAGAGTAGTCCTCGTAGTAGTAAAAGGAATAGCAGTATCAGCGGAAGAAATAGCAACAGCAGTCCTAGCAGCAGCATGAAGAGTAGTACCAGTAGTAGTACAAGGAATAGCAGTATCAGCGGAAGAAATAGCAACAGCAGTCCTAGTAGCATTATGAAGAGTAGTACCAGTAGTAGTACAAGGAATAGCAGTATCAGCGGAAGAAATCGCAACAGCAGTCCTAGTAGCAGCATGAAGAGTAGTCCTCGTAGTAGTACAAGGCAATAGCAGTATCAGCGGAAGAAATAGCAACAGCAGTCCTAGTAGCAGCATGAAGAGTAGTACTAGTAGTAGTACAAGGAATAGCAGTATCAGCGGAAGAATAGCAACAGCAGTCCTAAGTAGCAGGATGAAGAGTAAGTCCTCGTAAGTACAAGGAATAGCAGTATCAGCGGAAGAAATGGCAACAGCAAGTAGCAGCAGTACCCTAGTAGTAGCAGGAAGAAAGCGTATCTGTAAGCAGCATACAGCAGTCCGATGAGCAGAGAAGAGTAATACCAGTAGTAGTACAAGGAATAGCAGTGTCAGCGGAAGAAATAGCAACAGCAATCGTAGTAGCATTAACGACACTAGTAGCAACAGCATTAGTAATAGCAGTGACACGTAGCGACACCATTCTTTCTCTCGGTTGCTCCTGCAGTAGTGGCAGACGTGGCCGTGTCAGGTGTCCTCCGGTGCTCCCTTCGCCCGCCCGCTCAATCATTCACGGGGCAGGCGAAGGGTCGTTAAATATTAGGTGCAATTAATAGAAAGTAAGTCGGGGAGGGAAGAAGGAAGGGGAAGGGAGGGAGGGAGGGAGGGAGGGAGGGAGGGAGGGAGGAGGGAGGGGGGAGGGAGGGAGGGAGGGAGGGAGGAGGGAGGGGAGGGAGGAAGGAAGGAAGGAAGGAAGGAAGGAAGGAAGGAGGAAGGAAGGAAGGAAAGGTAGGTAGGGAGGAAGGAGGGGAGGGAAGGAAGGAAGGAAGGAGGAAGGGGAAGGAAGGAAAAAAGGAGGGAGGGAGGGAGGGACAAAGAGAAGGGAGAAGGGAGGGACAAGGAGAAGGAAGGAGGGAGGGAGGGAGAGAAGGAAGGAGGGAGGGGAGAAGAAGAAGAAGAAGGAAGGAGGGAGGGAGGGAAAGAAGGAAGTAAACAAGAAAGGAGGGAGGGAGGGGGAGAGAGAGAGAGAGAGAGAGAGAGAAATAATGAGGACGATGAAGATACTAATGAGGATGAGAATTAAAATGATAACGAAGACGATAACGAGGACGGTGATGAACAGTTGGTGACAATTATAATGATGGTGACGATGATAAAGATGATGATCAAGAAGAATTTTCGTCTGTGAAGCCTATAACCTGCCAGTCAAGATTAGGTTCTGGGAATGAATGGATGAGACGCTAATGGCGACAGAAGCTTCAAATTCGAGCAAGTGTGGTTCACTAAATCAAAAAAAAAAAAAAAAATCGAAAAACGTCAATGACTTGTGAGGACTTTAAAAACAGAAGGGAAAAGAAATGAGGAAACAGATAACCAAGTCACAAAAAATAATCATAAAAGGATACACACTAAGTCGCAATATCTAAAAATCTACGAAAAAAGATATATATATATAGATAGATAGACAGGTAGATAGATAGATAAACAAATATATAGATAGATAGACATATAGATAGACAGATAGACAAATAGACAGATAGATAAATAAATACACAGATAGATAGATAGATAGACATATAGATAGATAGATAGATAGACAGATAAATAAATAGATAGATAGATAGACATATAGATAGACAGATAAATAAATAATAGATAGACATATAGATAGACAGATATAGATAGACAGATAAATAAATAGATAGATAGACATATAGATAGACAGATAAATAAATAGATAGATAGATAGACATATAGATAGACAGATAAATAAATAGATAGATAGACATATAGATAGACAGATAGCTACAGATAGACAGATAAATAAATAAATAGATAGTAGACATATAGATAGACAGATAGATAGATAGATACAGCATCCCGTCCTCTGACCTCAGCATGAAGTGATGGGAGAAGGAGAGAGAGAGAGAGAGAGAGAGAGAGAGAGAGAGAGAGAGAGAGAGAGAGAGAGAGAGAGAGAGAGAGAGAGAGAGAGAGAGAGAGAGAGAGAGAGAGAGAGAGAGAGAGAGAGAGAGAGAGAGAGAGAGAGAGAGAGAGAGAGAGAGAGAGAGAGAGAGAGAGAGAGAGAGAGAGAGAGTGAGTTTGATACGCTAGATAGATAGATAGACAGATAAATAAATAGATAGATAGATAGACATAGACAGACAGATAGATAGATACAGCATCCCGCCCACTGACCTCAGCATCCCCATCTGGTCGGGAGCGAAGTCATCTTGATACCAGCTGAGGATCTCGGGCAGCCTCGCGACGTCGTCCTCGATCTTCACCTCCTGAGTCAAGTAGGACCTCGTAGCGCCCTCGAGAGCCACCTCCAAGTTGTTGCTGCTGTAGACGCGAACCATCGGGCAGGACTGTTGGTGGATGTGTTTGAAATTTGAGGTCGGTTAAGTCGGTTGAGTTTGAAATTTTGAGTTCGGTTATGTCGGTTGTGTTTGAAATTTGAGTTCGGTTAAGTCGGTTGTGTTTGTTATTCATTCATAGTCAAATTAGTAAGCAAATTATATTGGATTTCCCACCTTAATATATAACACGTGCAGTTTTAATGAATTTATATTCAGTTAATTAAACAGGCACATCTTCCCTCCCTTCCTCCCTCCTTTCTCCCTTCCCTTCTCCTACCCTCACCCTTATTCCTCCCTTCTCAACCTTCCCTATTCCCCTCACCCAACCCGTTCCCTTCTCCTGTTACCCCTTATTCTCACCTCCCTCTCTTCTCCCCTCTCCCTCTCCCTTCATTCATTCCTCGCCTCCCCTCCTATATTTCCCTCTGTCCCTTTCTCCCATTCCATTTCTCATCCTCGCCCTTCTCCTTCACCCACCCTTCCCTTTCTCCCCTCACCACCCACCCCCTCCATACCCTCACCCCCCTTCCTTTTCCCGATCCCCTACCCCTTACCCTATCCCCTTTCCCCGTCCTCCTTCTCCCATTCCCCTTCTTCCCCAGCTCCTTCTCCCTCTCATCCTCCCCCCTTTTATTCTCCCTCCCCATCCCCCCTCTCCTCCTTCTTCCCAACCCCAGTTTCCTAATCCCTTTCCCAACCCTTATACCCTCCCCCATCCCCTCTTCTCCCTTCTCCCTTCCCCCACCCCCTTATCCTTGCTCTCCCTTACCCTCTCTCCCCTCACCCCCTTATCCTCACCTTTTTCCTTATCTCCATCCCCCTCCTCCTCTCTACCCCTCACCCCTCATCCTCACCTTCTCCCTATCTCCCATCCCCTCCTCCCCCTTTCCTCTTCCCCCACCCCCTCATCCTCCCCCTTACCCTTTCTCTCACCCACACCACTCACCCTTTCCCCCCCTCCCTCCTTTCACCCTTTCCCCCCTCACCCTTTCCCCTCACCTTTCCCCCCTCACCCCCCCCTCCCTCACCCTCACCCCCTCATCACCCTCACCCTCCTCCCTCACCCCCCTCACCCTTCCCCCCACCCCTTGACCCCACTCACCCCTCTCTCCCTCTCTCCCCCAATCACCCTTTCCCCCCTCCACCCCCCTCACCCCTCCCTCCCTCACCCCTCACCCTCTCCCTTCACCCTCCCTCCCTCCTACCCCACTCACCCTCCTCTCTCCCCCCTCACACCTCCTCCCTCTCTCCCCACTCACCCCTCCCTCACCCTCTCTCTCACCCCTCTTCATCCTACCCCCTCCTCCCTCCTTCCCCCACTCTCCCCCCAACTCCCCCTCCCCTCCCTCCCCCACTCACCATAGCGCCGCAGTTGAGGGCGAAGTGTATCCGAGGCTCAAGTGTCGACACCTGGTACTTGAGTCTCGGGTCGTCCTGGGACATGACGGGTCGGCCGGTGCTAGGGTGGGCCTTGTTCACTTGAAGGGGGGGGGGGTCAGTTTGGGTTGTAGTGAAAGTGGCTTTGATGGTGATGGTGTTATTGGGTCTTTATTAATTACGTTGATGGTGGAAATAATCAGATGAAGAATTGTAATGATTGTAATGTTAATGGTGATAACTTTACTACTAATGATAATAATGATGATAATAATGACAATAATGAAAATTATACTAATGGTAATAATGAAATGATAATAACAATAATAATAATAACATTAATCATGTTAATGAGGATAATAATAATGATAATAGTAGTGATAATAATGATAATATCAGTAACATTCATAATGATAATAATAATGATAATAGTAATAATATTAATGAAAATAATAATAACAATAATAAAACTAATAATAATGATGATGATAAGATTAACAACAATAATAATAATAATGCTATAGCAAAACATAATGATAATATTAGATAGGAAAGTAATATAATATATAATAATAATATAGCTAATAATAATGATAGCAGTAATGAAAATGGGAAGATATAATTACAATACAAATGACCATAACAACAGCAGTTTCGCAACAACCATTAGCGCCCAACAGCAACAACCACTAATAATAAAATAAATATAATAAAAAATAAATAATAAAATAATAAAAATAATAAAATAATATCACTAATAAAATAAATAAAATAATATCACAAAAATAAAATAAAAAATAAAATAAATAATATCACTAATCAAATAATAAATAAATAATATCACTAATAAAAATAAGAAAATAAAATAATATCAATAAAATAATAAAAATAAAATATATCACTAATAAAAATAATAAAAATAAAATAATATCACTAATAAATAAATAATATCACTAATAAAATAATAAAATAAAATAATATCACTAATAAAAATAATAAAAAATAAAATAATATCACTAATAAAAATAAAAATAAATATATCAATAATAATAAAATAAATAATATCACTAATAAAATAAAAAATAAAATAATATCACTAATAAAAATAAATAATATCACTAATAAAAATAATAAAAATAAAATAATATCAACTAATAAAAATAATAAAATAAAAAATAATATCACTAAATAAATAATAATAAATAAAATAATATCACTAATAAAAATAATAAAAATAAAATAATATCACTAATAAAAATAAAAATAAAATAATATAACTAATAAAAATAATAAAAATAAAAATAATAAAAATAAAATAATATCACTAATAAAAATAATAAAAATAAAATAATATCACTAATAAAAATAATAAAAATAAAATAATATCACTAATAAAAATAATAAAAAATAAAATAATATCACTAATAAAAAATAAAAATAAAATAATATTAATAAAAATAATAAATAAAATAATAAATAATAAAAATAAAATATATCACTAATAAAAATAATAAATAAATAATAATCACTAATAAAAATAATAAAAAAATAAATTAATATCACTAATAAAAATAATAAAAATAAAATAATATCACTAATAAAAATAATAAAAATAAAAATATCACATAAAATAAAATAATATCACTAATAAAAATAATAAAAATAAAATAATATCACTAATAAAAATAAAATAATATCACTAATAAAAATAATAAAAATAAAATAATATCACTAATAAAAATAATAAAAATAAAAAATAATATCACTAATAAAATATATAAATAATATCACTAATAAAATAATAAAAAAAAATATATCACTAATAAAAATAAAAAATAAAATAATATAACTAATAAAAAATAAAAATAAAAATAATATAATATCACTAATAAAAATAATAAAAATAAAATAATATCACTAATAAAAATAATAAAAAATAAAATAATATCACTAATAAAAATAATAAAAATAAAATAATATCACTAATAAAAATAATAAAAATAAATAATATCACTAATAAATAAAAATAAATAATATCACTAATAAAAATAAAAATAAAATAATATCACTAATAAAAATAAAAAAAAAATAATATCACTAATAAAAATAAGAAAATAATAAATAATAAAAATAAAAATATAAAAATAAAATAATATCACTAATAAAAATAATAAAAATAAAATAATATCACTAATAAAAATAAAAAATATAATATCACTAATAAAAATAATAAAAATAAAATAATATCACTAATAAAAATAATAAAAATAAAATAATATCACTAATAAAAATTAAAAAAAAATAATAAAAAAATAATAAAATAAAATAATATCACTAATAAAATAATAATATCACTAAAAAATAATA
>NW_020870671.1:48165-53165 GCF_003789085.1 Penaeus vannamei | reverse complement strand
GGTCCATCACCCTTGGGGATGGCAGGTCATGGAAGAACGCGTCTACGAGCAATATGAGGTCAGGACCAGGCATTATTCACGCTCGCCTGCGCGGACTTTAAGCGACGAGGACGAGTCTCCCCCGCCCACGCCCGAAACGGTGCGCAGCGTAAAGAGTATCCGCAGTGTGAAGAGTATGAAGAGCAGCGACAGTTCGTCCACCATCACCCGTGAAGCACTAGAGCCGTCTCGGACTGCTCCTCCTCCTCCAGTCAGCTCTCGTTCCCTTCCCCCTCCACCGGAGCCCCCTGTCCATAGTGCGGCTATGCACAGTGCCAAAGAAAATCACCCCGAAGACCCTGAAGGCACCCGGAACTCCATCCTGATCGAGAATCCCTCTGCGTATCAGCTCCTCTCTTCCCATCGAGCCCACGTTGGCTCCGACACTGATGAGCTCAGTGACAATGCTGTGGACAGCTTGACCGACCCATGGGAGGGTGACTTTTCTCCGTCTGCTCAAGAAAGGGCTCACGGGAAGCAAGTCAATGTTATCACGATTGGTGATAATCCATTTCCCTCCCCTTCTTTCTCAAATGATAAACACACCAGTCACAAGATCAGGATAAACACGGACGAGGCTAAACCTTGTCTAAACGGTGATATTCTACATGTAGATGATAAAAAGCTACATACCAGTCAACTCCCAGTCACCAACCTTCAGCAGAATCCCCATAGCAATGAAAGTAACTTAAGTGTTTACTCAAGCAATAAAAAGGGGACCTCAAAGATCTCGCCTTCTAGTACTAAGAACGGACCTAGTAGCAGAAATTCTAGCAATAAATCTCGCCACAAGGATACTTCTTCCGCTAACAAGAAGATACAAAATAACACACGCAAATCGTCTGCAGATAAAATGGCATCCTCATCAGTCTCAAGGAAAAAGCTGATTGATCACAAGGCTTCTGCAGCAAACGGAATCAACGGAGGCTCACACGGAGAAGTGAAAAATCTCCATGACTCCCGAGAGCTGCAACTAGGAGGTAACTGTGTCCGAATTGCTGGTCAACGAATGTTAGTCCTAACACCAGGGGCGCCTCCCCCGGACACCCGGTCAGGGTTCTCCA
This sequence comes from Penaeus vannamei, assembly GCF_003789085.1. Taxonomy (NCBI): domain Eukaryota; kingdom Metazoa; phylum Arthropoda; class Malacostraca; order Decapoda; family Penaeidae; genus Penaeus; species Penaeus vannamei. The sequence goes on along the minus strand of NW_020870671.1, from coordinate 52,062 downwards.
GCGGAGAAGATGAAGTTACTGCTGATGATGACACAAGCGACTACCCGCAGTCCTCACCAACTACCACAAGGGGCTCTGACAGCGACACTCTCCCAGAGGAGGAGGAGGAGGAGCTACTACCTCTTGATTCCTCTGGGCTTCATTATGCCCAACAGCATTCCTCTCAATCTGATAAATCTCTTAGCTCTAGTCTGGATTCCTCAGACTATCGTTCTGACACTAGCACTTCACAGAGTGACCGCTGGATGTCTACGCGCGACACCATATATGAGGAGGAAGAGGAAGATCTAGAAGACCCACCAAAGGTGCAGAATCACATTGATGATGATGCAGAGTCAACTTTGCTTGAGGATGAAAGCGAGAAGGATGAGCCCAGTGTGAGCTCATCATCTACTACCAGTTCTCCTGTAAGGCATGAGAGCTTCCATCCCACGCTATCTGAGCTTCTTAAAGTCAAATCAATTTTGAAAAAACCTTCCTCGGTTGACACCAGTTCGGAGACAGACTCGGATTTTTATCTGCCAACGTTTACTGAATTTAAGCAAAACCAACGAAAGAAAAAGCAGGTTCAGTTCCGATCCTCTCATGACGTCACAGTGATAGAGGACGCTGGGGAATCGAAGGGCCGCAAGGTGTCCTCCGTCCGGAGCCCAAAGAAAGACAGAGGGAAGGCAAAGGAGAGGCAAAAGAACACTTACAACTTACTTGCAGATTTACAGGACGTTTATTCTAGAGCTAATAACCCGGTAATTTATAAAACTCATTCAAAGAACGAATTTAGTGATATAAGATTGAATGATATTCCACTGGCAAATGGTGAATGTGACAGTGAGTACAGAACTCCTGACTCATTCGGTGAAGTTCTTACATCTCGGGAGGAACTCTTGGAAGACTCGAGCCAGGAAAACGACCAGCGGCGGGACGACAAAAACAGCGACAGCGCCGCCGTCGGGGAAGCAGAAGAATGGAAGGCTGAGCAAGGATTCCGGGAACAAAAAGGTGAGGCAGTTCTCTTGGAATTTACTATTTGTCTTACTCTTTTCAGAATGTATTTTATTTTACTTTGCTAAAATAGTAATGATTATTGGATTTCTTTTACACCATTGGTTCCCAGCTGGTGGGTCGCGACTCCCTTTTGCGGAGGACTAGCACGGGGAAGAGTAAAATCATGTCAGTTTCGTTTCACAGACATGACTGTAAGATATGAATTTATGGGATACTGTATTAGGTCAAATAAATGACGCTTTGTACAGATTTCAAAATGGCTGGGAACCGACGTGTTTCATCATCTGTGCTTCTTAATCCTTCCTTTATTTTATTTGAGCTACTGCTTGCCATTTGTTTTATCCGCTATCGTTTTGCTGGAGTGGACACTAAAAGGCCTGGCGGTTTTATAAATGAAAATATTTACTTGTCATTGGTATTTGCATTGTATATTACTTTTTTCTGGTCTGTTACTATTTTTACATCATATCGAAGCAGTTTGATAGACTGATAAATACCAATTCAAAATACTTTTCGTGTCATATCTTAACCTAGCAGATATTTTGAATTTAACATTTAATTGGACCTCGTCAAAATCATGCTCACCATTACCTTTTCAATTTCAATATCTTTGTCATTATATATTTTTTCAACTAGTGTATTTATACAGACCAGCCACACACAAAATATGTATGCACAAACATACCCACGCGCACATGCACATGGAAACATGCACGCACCCTTTCACACCCGCACACAGAGAACACACACACACACACACACACACACACACACACACACACACACACACACACACACACACACACACACGTACACGCGCGCGCGCATGTACACACATAAACTCACTCAAACACGCTCGGTCTAAACGTTTATTCGAAGGGCAATAACTAGAACGTAAATATTTGTACACAGTACAACCTACGGTGAACGATGACGAGATCATTTATGAAGAGAAGCTAAGCTAGGTGTTGCAGTTCGGAGCGCGATAATAACCCGAGTCTTCATTCCCGCAGTGGATGCCCAGGGAGGGGCTGGTCTCCCTCGTAGTCTGAAAGACAGTCAGACCTCGGGCGTGAGCACTGCCGAAAGCACTCCGCGCCTCCGTCTGTCGTCTTACACAAAGCCACCCACTCAAGTCATCACTGGCTCAACATCACCGGCTTCCACACCCACACGACAAGCTCCCCCTCCTCCTAGAAATCGCACGCTCAGTCCCCCACGCCCAGAGTACCCCTCCTCCTCCTCCCACTTCTCTCCCTCCTCCAGTGTCTCTGTTGCCGCAGAATGTCATTCCGTCCCAGAGGCCCTTACCTTCGCCTCCTGTTCTAACACCTCCATCTTGTCCCCCTCCACCTCCGCCCCAGTCGCCACCACCGTCTCCTCCCCCCCCTCCTCTCCCCACGTCCCCTCCCCCAGCATTGGATGACACCAACCAGACGTCCAGTCCATCCAGGAACTCTGATGATCCTTCCAAAAACCCAACCTTCACCAGCTTCCGAACCGATCCAGACCAGCAGAGTCCTTTTAAATCTATTAATTCTTATAACTCTCCTTCTTCATCTCTCCCTGTATCTCCTTCAGAAATCTCACGGGGCAGTGAGGGTCTTCGGGAAGTGCTCTCACCCATGGGGTACGTCCCAGTGTTTGGGGGCACCGAAGAAGCTCGCACGGCCACCATTCGTGGACGTGGAGCAGCCCACGCCCGACCCACTATCCTAGAAGCCTTTGCTCCAACTCCACCTAGCAGTGCTCTCCCTCCTTCCTCGAGTCCTCCTGTTGCCCCGCGAAGACGCAACAGAAACCGCTCGCTTAGCCCCGACGTGCCGGGAGACTCGACCAGGAGCGGACAGAGCATTCTTGGTGGCCGAGGACGAAGGTCTTCCTTCCTCAATAATCTCCTCGGAGACGAGAATCCCTATGAGCAAATAACTGATCACATCTATGAGGAGCTGTTGCTACGCAACCAATCCCCAAACCATTCCTCTCTCGCGTGCCACGGCAGCGCCAGTAACAGTAGCTCGCCCCATAAATCCCCCTCTCCCGGAAAGTCAATGTTCGAGGGAGCTTCCAAATACGAAATATTAGAGTACCTCCAAGATGCTCGTCGTAGGGTTGCCATTTCTGCTGATGATGATGAAGAAGTGAGATTACAGGTGAGCCCTTCGTTGTATATTTAGGTCTGGCTGCTTGTTTGTTTTTTAATCTTAATTTTGCAATTTTTGTTTATTTCTCATTCTCATTATCTCGTTTTAGCGACTAAAAAAATAATCTGAATGTTTTTTTTTTAACAAAGATAAATCCTAGCTAATTTGGTTGCATCTAGTGATTGCATTACTATAGTCATTTTGTTATTTGCACAAATGATAAGGTTTTGCTTTTGCTTATGCATCAACGAACATACATTGCCTATAGATAAGGATGTTTCTAATCATCTAAGTGATATACATGATATCTGTATACAAGTTCCTGATCAGAGACACCTTATAAGCAATGTATATCCGAGAAAACCACGTCAGTTTTGTTGGTAGTTAGAGTACCTGCCTTCTCTCAGGGCGACGTTGGTCCATCTCTGCCGGCTGAGGTGGACCTGGAAGACGAGGAGGAGGATCAGCTGGGCGTAGAGCCCCCTGAGGATAACTTCACTGTGCTTACGTCGAGGAATAGAGGCCACAGGTCCTCTAATATGAGCTCGAACTCTGACTCCTCTGAAAATAGCGGCCTCTTGAGGTCAGATAAGGTAAGTAGAGGATACATGCGTGGTAAATGTTGTAGAAGGAAAAACAAAGTGACAATACAGAAATGAATTTCCGAGTGGAAACACTGATGGTCATGGACTGGAAGAGTCATCTCATTTCCCTCCTTACTAGGTAAGTCCCTCGAAGAATTATAGTC
>NW_020870671.1:45000-47992 GCF_003789085.1 Penaeus vannamei | reverse complement strand
TCCTCCTCCACCTCCTCCTCCCCCCCCCCTTCCGCTTCATCCTCCCCCTATCCTCCTTCCTTGCCCCTCCTCTCCTCCTCTCTCTTTCTCCCCTTCCTCCTCAACCTTCCTCCCACATTCCCGCCGTTTGCAAATGAGGAAAACACGTCACACCCAAGGTCAGTTCTCGATAAATATCTTGATCCCGTCGGCCATTTTGTTAGTTTGAAAATGCAAATCTTAAGGCTGTTGGTATATTAGAGTGCGCGTGTGTGCGTTTGCGTGTGTGTGTGTTGTGCGCGTGTGTGTGCGTAGGGGGGGGTATCTTTATGCTTGTGATCATGAATATGTGTACGTGTCTTTTAGTGCCTGTTTTGTGTTGTTTCGTTCGTACGTACGTTATTTGATGTTGAGTATCTGTTACGCAAACGTGCGTTTATTCAGTATTTGCGAGGGGAGGGCGTCTGTGTGTGTGTTTGTGTGTCTGTGTGTGTGTGTGTGTGTGTGTGTGTGTGTGTGTGTGTGTGTGTGTGTGTGTGTGTGTGTGTGTGTGTGTGTGTTGTGTGTGTGTGTGTGTGCATAACACACATACACACATATACATGTGTTTATGTGTGTGATATATATGTATGTATATATACACCAATATACACATTAACACACACACACACACACATACACACACACACACACACATATACATAATATATATATATATATATATATATATATTTGTGTGTGTGTGTGTGATTGTGTGTGTGTGTGTGTGTGTGTGTGTTGTTTGTGTTGTGTGTGTGTGTGTGTGTGTGTGTGTGTGTGTGTGTGTGTGTGTGTGGTGGTGTGTGTGTGTGTGTGTGTGTGTGTGTGGTATGTGTGTTGTGCGTGCGTGCGTGCGTGCGTGTGTGTTGTGTTGTGTGTGTGTGTGTGTGTGTGTGTGGTGCGTGCGTGTGTGTGTTGTGTGTGTGTGTGTGTGTGTGTGGCTGTGTGTGTGTGTGTGTGTGCGCGCGCGCGCGTGGGCGTGGGCGTGGGCGTGGGCGTGGGCGTGCGTAAGTGCGCTGTGTGCGTAAGTGCGTGCACGTGCGGATGCATATGTGTGTGTGTACGGGCGCATGCGTAGTGCGTGTTCGAGTGCGAGTGTCCGGCGTGTGTGCGTGCATATATACACGTGCGTGAATGTATATCTGCAGGTGCAAGTCACCGCAAATACAAGTCTATACCAAACACGAGTCCAAACACATTAGATCACTTCCGTCGCCGCAGTTCCGCATTGAAATTCCCGCGCCGAGCTAACCTCCTCTCTCTCGACCGGCTGATCTCCTTGTCGCATAGGCCTATCCGACATCAGCTGTTTTCACTTTTCCTTTCTTCCCTCGCTTTCTCCCAGCGGTCAGTCACTTCGCTTTCCCTCCGGTGTTCTTCCCTGTCGTTCGGGGATTGGTTAGACGCTGAAGGTCGTCTTCGGATTCAAGGGACACTTGGGTGATGATTGTGACGTTCTTCTCTCTCTCTCTCTCTCTCGTCCTGTCTTTGAACTTGTTTGTCTGGCTTTCTATATTTTTGCTTTTAGGTCTGCTTAAGTCTACCTGCTTTGTCTACGCGCTCTTTCTTCTCTCTCACACACGCATGCACACGCACACGCACACGCACACGCACACGCACCACACACACCACACACCACACACACACACACACACACACACACACAACACACACACACACACACACGCACACGCACACGCACACGCACACACAACGATATACAGATATTTGTCGATATAGATACTAGCTAAGCACACTTTATATCAAGATCCATGCAAGTGCGCACTGATGTATAGAGAAGAACCCATTTTTCCGCAAGCCATTTCCCCGGCCGCTTCCGCAACCTTGTACTGCGCATGCGGAAAACTTTGGAATTTACTTTTCTTAGAAAGATCCTATTCACCTTACTGGTTTTGTTGCTATTTCAAATGAGTTGTCGGGAATGTTCAATCCCAAAGTGTGCTTCAATAACACATCGACTGTTTAAATATTCTTCAAGATTGATATGGCCTGTTTTTGGTTTGTTTATTTTCTTTTCTTTTCTTTCTTCTTGTTTCTCTTCCTGCGGAGGCTTGTTTTTCTTTTTGTACTCATTGTAGATCTTGTGTTTTCCACTTTATTTCCTGTCCACTGTCTTACTATATGAATGGTGGACATAAATAAAAACATCTTTAAGCGTCCGGTCCTCATAAAAGGATAATAGTAGTAGTAATAGTAATTAGTAAGTTGTATAAGGAGCAGTGTTACTGGTAGTAGTAATAGTAGTAGTGAAAATAAAAGGGAAGTGAAGGGTAGTAACAGCAGCGGTTGCAGTATAGTTAGTCACAGTATCAGTTGTATTAGCAGTAGTATGGGAGGCGCTAGAGGTGGAGTCATTCAGATCATGGAAATGTAATAACATGATTACCATTCCATCAGCCACAGCTTTCACTGGTCGACGACTGTCACAGCGTTTCCGTCTAGCAACCCTCCACCGCCACATATCAATGACATTCATACATCCTTAAAGACTACAGATTTTCTGTCAACTGTCATGCAGCTGGATTGGCGTTCCTATTCTGGCCAGCGGGTTATCACGCTCAAGTGAATGGAACTGACACAGAATATAGCATTCCCTCCTTACAGTATGCCGTCATGTCTTTTATTATATGCCTAATTCCGCATTTTCACGGCTGACAGTCACTCGTTAACCTAAATAGTGTCTCGAGAAAGGAGGAAAGCACAGCATGTTTACTCTACGTACCTGTCGTCACGTCGTCTGGAATTTAAGAAAGTTTTGGACGTTCACCCAGGCGTTTATAGTCCTTTTTTGCCACACTCCGTCTCACCAATACTGAATTGCTATACACACAAGCAATCAACAAATAAAACGGCAGTATCACAAGTATAAGTCACAATGAAACGATAACAGTGTCCCACCAACAAAAAACAATAAGGAAAGCCTCAAGGTCACAGGATCAAGGATAGCTAACAA
>NW_020870671.1:30000-32500 GCF_003789085.1 Penaeus vannamei | reverse complement strand
CAAAATAAAATTTGATTGAGCACAAACAAATCCTGGTCAACAGTTCATGAAAGTGAAAATTAACCCAATGGATCCGTATGACATGACCATCAATGTTTAATGTTTGAAAATAAATGTGCTAGACATCAGAGCTAGTCATATATAGCACTATGGTAAAGTATTGCGTCGGAAAGGGCAAAGGAGAGTTAAAGATTATGATAAAATGTGTTAGATGTCAAAGGTTTAAGAACGTTATAGGATAATATGGTAGTGAAAAGGGGGATAGGGGAGCAAGTGAGCTAGAGCAGAAGTTAGTATAAAGGGGAGGGGAGGGCGATTGAGTGAATTATAGTGTATCTGTCACTGGAGAATGTATAGGAAAAATGTTCAAGGAAGAATAGAGATAGCTGTTGAAGAGTAAGAGAAAAATCTAGGGAGAGGGGATGGTGTTAAATATCAAAGATTAGAGGGTGTTACAGGAAAGTATGGTAATGAAAAGGGGAAAGGAGGGAAGTAAATGAAGTAGAGCAGTGATTAATAAATGGGAAAGGTTAAGGAGGTAGATCGATTAAATGAATTGTATTGTATCTGTGACTGGGGAAGGAATAGGGATAATAGGTGATAATGTTATATATGGTTGTATTAGTAGTAGGGGATTAGGTATCTGGGGGTTGAGACAAAGGATCAGGAATAGGTGAAGGAGTAGTGTCTGGGGGTTCGATAGGGACAGTGGGGTCTGGGGAAGGATATTGTGATAAAAGAGATTCACGTGTATATCCAGGAGGGAGTGGGAGGATAGTAGGGAAGGATGGGGTTTTGGGGGGTTCAGTTTGGGTGGTATGGGCGGTTTGGGTGGTTGAGAGGATGAGGCATCTTGGGAAGGGGTTGGGGGAACATAAGGGGGCAGAGCAAGTGAGTGAATTGCAGTGTATCTGTGACTAGGGAAGGAGTAGGGACACTGATCAAGGAAAACAGAGGTGGCTGTTGGAGAACTAGGAGGAGAAGAATCCAGGGGTTGAGAAAGAGAGACTGGGGAAGGTGGTGAAGCACTAGGAAAAATGTTTGGAGAGGAGGGGTCTGGAGAAGGACACTGTTGTGATAGAGAGGATTCGTGTGAGTATTCAAGTGGTAGAGAGGGTGGGGTATGTTGGGAGGGTGTAGGAGGAAGGGGGTGGAGGGAACTTGGGAAGGAGGAGGATGAATATCTGCAAATACTTTAAATGTAGCAGGAGTAGGAACAGAGGGACTGGGGGTGGATGAGGGAGCGGAGTGTTCCCTTGGGTCATCTTTAGGAAGTTTCGGATGTCTTCAAGGGTTTCTGAAGGGGAATTTGGTATAGAGGACTGAGAAACAAAGGTTCTCTTATAAGGAGGAGAAGAGGAGATGGATATCTGAGGAACAGATGAAGAGGAAGGTGTAGGAGAGAATGTAGTAGGAGAGTGTGGAGTGGAACGTTTAGGTTGTCTGGTACGACAACTAAAGTGAGGAGGAGGGGTAGGTATCCGGGAAGTGGTAGAGATTGGAGTATCTGGATTTAGGATGGAAAATGGATTTGACTGGTGGATAGGGTGAGTAGACATAGGACGTAGGTTTTGGGTATTGGGAAAAGATACCTGGGGAGATGCAGAAATATCTTGTGTAGATGGTGAGGGAGCAGAGCGCAGGACTGTTTTGGAATAAGTTGAGAGAGAAAAACCTCGTCGTGCTTCCTGTCTGGCCTCTCGTAGAGTGAGGCCTAGTTTAAATCTGAGGACTGCTACCTCACATTCAAACTTATAGGCAGGGCAGCTCCTATAAAACACATTATGGGAGTCTCCACAATTGGCACATGTACGTGACTGAGCAGGGCAATTTGAACGTCATGACCAGGTTGGGCACATAAGGGCATCGGGCTGTGGAGCGACAATGTTTGGCTGGGTGGCCAAAACGCCAACATTTTTGACATTGACGAGGAAGGGGTTGATATTGTCGGACATGATAAGACAATCCACCAATATAAACCTCATGGGGGAGGTCTTGTCTATGGAAGCTAATCTTGGCAATATTGACATGAGATTTATGTTGGCCTCTAGGAGGAAGAGTGTAACACTGTACTGCCACTGCATCATATTCATCAAGGCAAGAAAGTAGTCCTTTTCACAGTCTGACCAGTCCTTGTTATACATGGGACAAGCATTTGGGGGAATAGAAACAGTTCCAGTACAAGTATTAAGAGTTGGGTGAGGTTCGGCAGGAATGGGTTTGCCAGTAAGGTCAGTTAGGGCAGATAGTGCACGAGCTTGAGCTTCAGATGTAACCGTGACAAGGCGTGAACGATCAGAGCGACTGCGAAAGGTAACCTTGCCTACTTGTTTCTGGAGGCACTGCTGAAAGAGAAGGGTATTCTCAGAATAGGGGGCTGTGGGGGAATCACAAAGAATCGATCCCACTTGGCTGGGCCAAATAGAGTACCCAGAAGGTTTGCAGAGGTAGAGGTAGTAGAAGGACGAGGGCGAGAGGAAGATGGGGTGGTGTGGAGTGG
>NW_020870671.1:0-22500 GCF_003789085.1 Penaeus vannamei | reverse complement strand
CTTATCCGTGTGCGGACAGGTCCACCAGCCTGCCCTCCTGCTGCCCCTCTCATCTCTTTCTCTGTTTCTCCTTGTGCGCCTTCTCGCTCCTTCTCTGGCGTATTAGCATCTCTTGGCTGCTGTGCTGGGGACCTGCTGCAGGAGTTGACGAGACTGGGAGTCAGGGGGACGCCCTCAAGTCCTGGGGGAGGACTCATCTTCCTAAACTCCTCCTTCAGCAGTTGGAAATTTTTCTGAAATTAAAAGCAACACAAAATCAGATTTAAAGACCCACTGTAATAAACTTTAATAATTCATGAACATATGTAGGTAGAGTAACTCCATCACTTTGTCTTAAACTTGCTTCAAAAAAAATCAAGAGAGCAAATTCAAATCACACAGCTGAAAACAACCTACCTTAATATTTCATAGAAACCCATTATCACAAATAAAATTTACCTTTAAGCCCACAGTATTGTGTGCTATATTTTTTCCTGCTCTTCGGTTTTCGCTCAGAGTTTCCATGTCGGCGATCCAAGCCTCAATTTGTTCCAGGATTTCTTTGTGCTTGAGCCAGAAGTGACGTTCAATTACCTGCAATGAAATAACTCGAATGACTTTCAAATATCAATGAAGACAAACATTGAAGATATTACCAATCCCAGAGAATTGTAGCACCATCTATGGAAAATTAGGTAGTCTACTATTCTTTTAACACGAGGAACATGAGAGAGGGAGGAGGCAGGAGAGGGAGGTGGTGGTGGAGGAGGAGGGGGAGGAAGAGGAGGAAAAAGAGAGAGGAGGGAGGAGGAGGGGAGGAGGAGGAGGAGGAGGAGGAGGAGGAGAGAGAGGAGGAGGAGGAAGAGGAAGAGGAGGGAGGAGAGGGAGGAGAAAGGAGGAGGAGGAGGAGGAGGAGAGGAGGAGAAAGGAGGAGGAGGAGGTGAGGAGGTGAGGAGGCGAGGGAGGACGAAGGAGGAGGAGGAGGATGGAGAGAGGCAGGATGAAGGAGGAGGAGGAGGATGGATAAAGAGGTTGAAAAGGAGAAAAAAGAAGAAAGAGAAGAAAGTGAAAGAGTAGCAGCAGTAATAGTGCAAAGAATAAGGGGATGGGGAAAGAGGACAAACAGTAGAGTTCAAATGAAAATCCAGGTACCTCCTTGAAGCAGGGCGATGGGTTGCGCAGCTGGTTCAGCATGGCCCATCTGACTGTTGCTGCACGGATGTTCGCATCATACTCTCTTGAATTTTGCATTGCAGCCGGTGTGCCTCTTGACCTCTCATATCCTGGCTCATTGAAGTACGGCTCACTCACGAAGATGAGTGACTGGATGGAGACCAACACCTGGGCAAAGAAATCGGCAATATTAATCCCATATTTATGCAAACCTATAAGATGTCAATAAACGAGGGGTTAATGAGGATGATTACCAAAATACAGGTGAAGGCTTTTGCCTTCAACATTTCTAATAATAAGTCCAGTACAATATAGGAAAGAAATTATGTACAAAGAAGAAAACATTGGAATGAATGATTGTAACAAAATTACCAAACACTCCTTAAATCCCAATGTAAAACACTCCTAAAATATGCCATCACTGTTTCCTACACCTGCACCAGTGAGAGTCAAACCTATGTCGTCCTCACCTGCAAGAGCGATGAGGTCTGGGGGTTCCACTTCTCCTCTGGGCGGCCGTGCCAGGTGTTGAGGATGCTCAGGCACACCTTCCCATCCTGATACAGGTTGGGGTTAAAGCGCACCTGTTGACAGAGGTAAAAGATTAATCACATTATGTCTGGACAACCATTTGATAGGATGTTACTGGTAGTTTTAGTTTGATGGAGAGAAAACTTTTAATAAAAATATCTATAAGCAAAAACTAAAGGATTAAAAAACAAACATAACAAAAGTGGCAGAACCAAATGCCATGGTGGAACTTATAGCATTGTCAGCCCTAAAACAATGAGAATCCGAAAACATCATATCAAGTCTTGTCATCATGTCATCATAAGATTCTTATGTACAAGACTCCTATCTTTTAATCCTTGAATCCTCACTGACAGATGAGAAAATAACAAACTTGATAGGTAATGCCAAACTCAGCAAATCTTCATCTGTTTTAGAAAAAATACTTATAAATAAGAAAGAAAGAAATAAAGAAGAAAAAAAAGAAAAGAAAAAAGTTTACATCATGAAGAGGAAAGATGCATAAACTCAATTACAGGAGGCCAGCTGACTTACACGTCCTTCTCCTGTGGTCTGAAGATTAATGTGCAGTGGTGACGTTGGGTAATCAACTGGGAAATAAACGTCAAACTCGAAACAGCCATTGGCATAGGGAGTGTCCTCTGGCCCAGTAATGAGTACCTGTAGATTATAGACATATCTTGTAACCTTCTCTTTAAAAAGATGGCATTCTTATGATTAGAAAATTAAATTCAATCAACCAAAAGATAATACAGGAGTCTTAGTACAACTTTGCAGGCACAATCCGAATTCACTTTTTACTTTCAACCTATCTGTTATGTGGACTTTCTTTACCAAACTGCTGTGTATACTAGAGTCCGGTGCGGGTACATCAACTAAATATATCACAAACTCTCCTGGATGGATACCCAAAACAAAGGGTGTGGACCTACCTTCATAATATCTAATCTGTCCAGGTCTGTCCTGACAAAGACTGATGATGAATATGACAAAGGTAGTGATGTTGATAGCGTGACAGCCTCCTGTGCAAGTCTCTTCATTCTGCGAGAAGTGCACAGATCGCCTGCACCTCTCACTGACCCTTCGTAATGGTGGGGCACGACAAATCTTATTCCTCTCTCCGAGTCTTCAACCAACATCTCGTACGTGTCTGTAAATGTTTTGCAGTTGCAGGAGTGCATTTCCAGATTTGTTAGGTAGTGATCAATAAATATACTTAACTTACTTTTGTCTACATAATCTTTGCGACAAATAAGCCACTTATTTCACTGAAATGTTAAGCAGATGCTTTTATCACTTTTAGAAGACACTTACCAAACTGCAAGGGTTTGAGGCCTGCCAAATAGACTTCCATTAGTGACTGTGACGATACTGGCTGTGCTGCTGCCCCACCGTCTGGCTGGTCTTCTCTGTCTAACTCTTGCTGTAGCCGATCAGTGCAAACCTGCATGAAAAAATGGTTTACTCAGTCTAAAAAGAAAAGGCACAAAAATAAGTAATATAGCAGATTGCTAAAGTGATATGGGCTAGACATAACCCCTAGAGTACAAGCAATGCTCACCTTGACCACCATGGCCGTGTTCTGAATGTCTGGCACAATGAGTGACAAGCCTTCCTCCTGCTCAGCATCATCTGTTAGACTGCCGGAATTGTTGTTGTTCCCACCATTGTTGTTACCATTGCCACCATTTCCATTGCTGTTGCCGCCAGCCTTGGAGGACTTCCATCGCAGCTTGGCCATGTATGTGTTAACAGTTGTTTTCATCTTCTCCAACAACGCTGGCACACAAGGTAGAGTGGTGGTGTCTCCGCCTCCTCCATTCGTCGGAGCTGAATTCTGGGGTGTCAGCAGCAGGGGCGCCAGGCCAGGGGTGACAGAGAGGCCTCTCACAAGGGCCAGTAATGCACGGTAAAGAGGGACGTGCCGGGACATGTCCAATACTTTGGGGGAGCAGAGAAAACAAAAATCAATAATATGTAAGACAAATAGTACAGATGCATTACAGAAATAGCCATTCACTACTTGAAGATAAAAAGACATTATCCTCACTCTACCACTGCACGAACTTACCCGAGTCATTGCTGAGGTTGGAGGCTATGGTAGTGATCAAGCCTGAATTCTGGAAAAGGTGTAGGAGGGCAGGTGGCAAGGGTGGAGGGCATGAGACGGGGTGACAGAGGGGTAGGAGAGGGGTGCTGTCACTTTGACTTCAGCTGCACCGCCTCCTGCTGTCCCACCATTGGACTGTTGCTGCAGCTCAGGTGGCAAGATGTCACCTGATTGGGAAAACAAATTTCTAATGAGAAGCTGATCTCTGAGACCCATCGCATCTCTCTAGTGCCCTTATGTGAGTCATACTGAACAAACTTAACCTTTTCCTCTGGATCTTAAAAGTCACAAACTTAACCATAATGGAGATGGCATACAATAATTCTCTCAAAAGCATTCCCACCTCCCTGAGCTAGCCTTCTCTTAAACACAGCTCTTGCAAACACACCTGGATTGATGTACTGGGCTAGCAGTCTCACAAGCCAAACCACATGTTCCTCCTCCACTTTCTGCCTCACAAGAGCCTGTTCCACATCCCAGCTCTGTGTGGTGCTGCCTGTGCCAAAGCCTGTGCCCTTGGCCCAGTAATGGCATCGGTCTCCCTCTCCACGGTGCATGCCAATGGTCTCACGGGAGTCAACGCAGGTGGCTCTGGTTGTCGCCACCACCAAGCCAATTGGAACATTCTGTGGAGGTGTTTTTCAGATTAGAGAACAGGGAGGAACTAGAGTCAAATATTTTATTAAATACAAGAAAAATGAGAAATAATGAACCAAATAATTAGGAATTCAATTTCTATTTGATACCTAACATTAAAAAAAAAAAATGTGCATGTATCAGCTACCACAAACCCATCATAGTACCTGGTGGTATAGGGAAGATACCACTTCAGGGGTGTCCTGGTGAGACAGCGCGGCAAGGCAGGCCAGAATCAGATGCAGAGCTCCTGACTCCAGGCACATGCGTCTCAGGAGGAGCCCGTCATCGGTTGTAAGAGGTGTGGCCTCAAGCAGGGACTCCAGCACCTGGAAGGGCATTGTTGCCAAGGAACCACCCACTCCTGAGCCTACGATGTCTCCTGAGAGGGTAGAGTAGAAACAACCATGATCAATTCATGTTTTTTCTGGTATTGCTTTAACTGAAAAACAAATAATAATAATAATGATGGTAGTAAAACCACACAATGCACAAACTGGATTTATTGAAGAAAGTGAGACAACAGTTTCAGAATCGTCCTTGATTCCATCTTCGGATCTGAGGTGGAATTGAGGACGATTCAATAAATCTAGTTTGTGCATTTGGTGTTTTTCTACCATTGTATCAACATAGTAGAGTGCTTTTCCATTCAATAATAATGATAATAATAATAATAATAATAAAAAAAAAAAAATATTCCAAACATATAACAATAAACTCCAAATACTATCACCAACCTCCATCCCCATCATCTGTGACCCCCAAGGCAAGTCTGAGCAGACAGCAAGCCTTTGGGTGTCCTTGAGGAGCGTCTCTGCATAGCCTGGGAGCCGCAGGAAAAGGTGAAGGCCCCGAGCGCATGGGGTGGATGGAGGGCAGCGTTAACAGGCTGACTGTCCCCCTCCCATGGGCCCTGGGGAGCCCCCACTCCCTCCTCCCATCACCAGGTAATCAAACACATTTGCAGACTGTGGAAGCATTGCAGAGACATAATGTATTGAAATTAATGCCTGTGGATGTCATGCTTAGCGGCTTGGTGTTTTCCATATATTCAGAGGATAAGTATACATCTAGCAAAACTAAACCTTTACAGTACTTGTTGGCTACCTGTGAAGGGACACTGCAGCAACTTTTAAACTGTATTTACTCAAACACTCTCTTCTTTCAAATGAAAACATGTAAAAGGATGGCAGGAAATACAAAAGCTAATCATTCCCTCATACTAATTTCACCCTACTCGAGTAATTTAGAAGACAGACTAAAATGGGTATCATAATCCCATTAGTGCCAGTTAACAAGGTATCAGAGACACAAAACCTTCCCTATTCCATCCCCTAAGAGAATTCCCAAGAACCATATTTGGACAAGGTGGAGTCCCTCGGAAAGATATATATCGGGGGGAGAAGGAACAAGGAAATCCACTGACGACTCATCGCACAACAAAACGAAAAGTACTGAAAGAATAGCTGTGCGAGGGCGAAATAGAAGCTACTAGTTCACCTCATATAGCATCATCTCCACACTGACCAGTCTTCTCCACTACAATCTCGCCCTTGTCGCCGTTGCCACTTCGCACTGATGCAGTGTTGTTGGCTGCTGCAAATATTGCAAGGAAAGAAAATGAATGTTTGGGGTTAGAACTTTGAAACTCTGCTGTATGAATTTCAAAAAAAAGAAATAACTCCATGAATAGGAAAGGAGGGAAGAGACGGGAGAGGAAGAGAACTGAGGGAAGAGGAAGTGTGACGTGTGACGTGAGGAGAGAGGGGAGAAGAGAAGAGAAGAAAGAGAAGCAATGAAGAGAGTAAGAGGTAGAGTAGGGGGAGGAGGGGGGGAGGAGGAGGATATGGAGGAAGATGAGGAAGAGAGGAGGAGGAGGAGAGGGAGGGGTAGAGGAGGAGGAGAAGGAGAGAAGGAAGAGGAGGAAGGGTAAGGAGAGGAGAAGGAGGAGAGGAAGGGTAGGAGGAGAGGAGGAGGAGGAGAGGAGAGAGGAGGAGGAGGAGGAGGAGGAGGAGGAGGACGAGGAAAGAAGTAGAGGAAGGGGAATAAGGGAGGAGATGATGGAAGAGAGTAAGGGGGAGGAATGGAGGAGGAGAGGAAGGGGAGAAGAGGAGGAGGAGAAGAGGAAGGGAGAAGAAGAGAAGGAGGAGGAAGAGAAGAGGAAGGGGAGAAGAAGGAAGAGGAGAAGAAAGAAGAAGGGGAGAAACTGAGGAGGAGGAGGAGGAGGAGAAGAGGGGAGAAACTGAGGAGGAGGAGGAGAGGAGAGGAAGAGAGGAAGGGGAGAAACTGAGGAGAGGAGGAGGAGAAGAGGAAGGGGAGAAACTGAGGAGGAGGAGGAGGAGAAGAGGAAGGGGAGAAGAGGAAGGGAGAAGAAGAGAGGTGAAGAATAAAGGTGGGGGAGGAGGAAAAGGTATAATATTTCAGCTGAAGTTTTAAATTATCCTCCAAATATTAGGTAACTTTGCCTTATGCATCAAACACCTATCGACACAAGGCTATCAAAATACAGGTAATCTCTATAAACACTTCATTACCCTAATAGAATGTGCCTTGGGTTCTTCTTCAGAACAGCAGGCCTGCATAGATTACACATGTAACCTACTGAATAATTTATCATACATTTCATAATCAACAATAATAGTGATGATAGTAGAAAATTATGATAATTATATTCCTCTGTTGAAACAAAATCATCTAAAAGGGATCAGCCTTGAAGATGATCATAATCACTGGTTAAAAATAACTGAGATATGTTTGATAACTATAAAAACAAGAATGACATTTAAAAAAAGTCATTCTTAACTTCCCTTGTTTTCCTCTTTCAACTCTCTCAATTCTAAAGTAGAAACTAAAGCCAAGTAACAAGAGAGAGAGAACTTGTAGTACATGAATATCAGATTAAATGCAAAACAAACAAACAGACTGACTGACCTGCTGTCCTGTGTCTGGGTAAAGAAGCGACATGTGTTGGGCCAGGAGCGAGAGGCCGCCCTGACTCGTGAACACATGCAGGGTGGATGGTAGCGGTTCCGTACAGAGCAGCAAGGCCTCTCGTCCACTTTCACCTTCTGGCGGAAAGACTTGATTTGTAGGCTTTTATTTGAGCCAGTATAAAATCCTCATTGCTATCAATAAGAGCATCACTTTCGTTTTTAAAGGCTGAAGACCAATAATAGAACAAAATTCGGATTAACTTCCTACCTCTGGCATGGTCCCTTCTATTAGTTAAAGTTAGGGTGATGTGTGAGGAAGGCGGGTGGCCCTCATGACGCAGAGCGGCCATGACCTGAGCCACTGTGAGTGTGGAAGGTAGTCCTGAGAACTGCCCAGGCTCTCATGCACTAAGACGTATGATGAGGCACTCGATGTTGCTGTCACAGGCTTGCTAGACTGGCTGTCCTGCTCTGTGGCTGTAACATTTAACAATTCTGTATAATAAAGATCAAAGAGTCCTGTCTATTACATACATTAACATTCTTGCTTTTCACTTTAAACTTTGGGCTTTTACTAATTCAAAATTAAAATACTACTAAAGAAATCCTATACATCTGGCACTCTAACACATCTACAAAGACTGTATCCTTTCTATAGAAATCCAAATCCAAAACACGCAATGGCCCAAAAATGTATACACAAAGACTGACCTCTCTTGGACATCCTGCTGTGAATACTCGAATTTGACCTTGTTCTTCTCCCTCTTGTCCTTGGCTGTGACTCCTGCTGCGACAGAGAGCTTGTCCACTAACTCCAGGTGACCCACCTCATTCGCGTCCCTTCTGTCTCCGCTGCTGCCTAACTCCAGGTCTCCTGAGTTGCTCAGCACACCTCTTGACCAGTCTGAAGAAGGATTTCAGTTTGAGTTGGTGCACTAAGTCTCTAATTCTAAGAGGGAATGGAGTGTGGAGAATATTTCAAACTGATAAAAATAAGATGAGTTATTGATCTATCTATTTGTTCATGAATATATAATTCATAAAGCATATAGTACAGACTATCATATCTGAAAGGTATTAAGCTAGGTTTGATAATGTAGGCAGTGTTCTAAATGTGTATCATTTTCTTTTTCCCTTTCTTTACATTTTGTTCATGTCAAAAGTGAAGTTATAATGAAAGGTAACAAAACCCTTTGTTCTGGATGACTTGACCATCGTGTCAGGAAAAATTTTGGCTTGAGGGTGGGTGACATGAACTTGCCAGCATGAGCGAAGGCCAGGGTGATGGAAAAGACTTGTTAAACGTGCACAAATCTCTTGGTGGGTGATTAGTCTCGTTTGGCACTTAGAAAGGGGCTTTTTTATTATTCCCAATAAACAAGTGTAGGTCAGCCATGACTGGAGGCTCGCCGGCTCCTGAGGAGAATGCTGTTTCCATGCTCAGTATCCTAATCCTGGCCACTGTGACTAGCAGCGCATGTTGCATTATAGAGAATTGAATATAATAAAAAAAAAAAGACAAATAACAAAATGTTTCTATTTTCTTGCACTGAGGCATTTACTTCAAAGAGAGATCAATGTAAAGGCTATGCAAGGAAAACAGTCTATTATCATCTGGATAAAGCAAATCAATTGACCAATATGGGAACTGGAAATGGCAAAAAAGCTAAAAACGCTTATGCAAAATAACCTTGCAAAGGGCAGGCATAGAGTCTTGTCACCGCACAAGAGTGTGCGTGCCCTGCCTATGATACCAAATATAAAAAATATACATTACAATGAATGCAATGGTAATGTTTACTGAATAAACATAGGCTATCCAAAAGCCAAAATTACATTAAATAATAATAATAACAAAAAAAAAATCTTGTTTCCACAGAGAGAGAGAGAGAGAAAGAGAGAAAAAAAGAGAGAGAGAGAGAAAGAGAGAAAAAAGAAAAGAGAGAAAGAGAGAGAGAGGAGAGAGAGAGAGAGAGAGAGAGAGAGAAGAGAGAGGAGAGAGAGAGAGAAAGAGAGAGAGAGAGAGAGAGAGAGAGAGAGAAAGAGAGAGAAGAGAGAGAAGAGAGAGAAAGAGAGAGAGAGAAAGAATGAAAGAGAGAGAGAGAAAGAATGAAAGAGAGAGAGAGAAAAGAATGAGAGAGAAAGAAATGAAGAGAAAGAGAGAAAGAGAGAAAGAAAGAAAGAAAGAAAGAAAGAAAGAAAGAGAGAGAGAGAGAGAGAGAAAAAAAAAAACTTTACAAACCTGTGACCATCTTGACAATATCCGACATGGTTGTGGTGGTCGGGAGGTTGAGGAGCCTCGTCTTGTGTCCTGCTCCGAACTTGGGGTGCTGCGTGAGGAGGGGGAGGCTGCATCCCGTGGGCGAAGAAAGGCCTCCCTGGGGGCTGTTGATGTGTACCACCACACGCTCCGTCTCCAAGAGGAGTTGAAGGACTAGGCGACGTGTGAACCCGGAGAGAGAGTGCAGGTAGCTTACTCCACCTACGGAGAGAAAGAGTGTGAGAAGCAATAACAAACATCAATTTTATCAGCAATAAGTGCAACTGCCAACTATGAAGGTCATGCAGGAACCCTGGCCTATCAAAATACCAAAGATCCTGTTTATTTTGCATAATCATTAAAAAAATATTTCAGTCACTCTCAAACAAGATGTAAATACTGGTCACTGCTAATCTGACTGATCTTTCACAGGATTTTCCTCATTATGACTTGCATCTCATTATTGATCTTGTTTTTAATCTTCATGTTTTGAAGAGTAATTATCCTACAAAATTATCTTGTCAACTGAGTTTCTCATAAAATCTACAATTAATTCCAGTCCTACGAATACTATTTACTACCTGCTAAGAAATTTCATCTATTCAGCACAGTCTATAAAAAAAAAAAATCAAATCAAATTTACTTGTTAGTAAAGAAAGGACGAAAAGAAGAAAGAAAGAAAAAAAAGAGAGCTAAATATTGAGAAATTCAACATCTTTCACCTGGAGGGGGGATGTTCTGCCGTTGGATAAGATGGCACAGAGTCGATGCGAGAAGGTTTTGGTTGTGAGGTGGTTGTGGCAACACTGCCTCATCAGATGGATGGTTGCATCTTCCACGCTGCTATAGTCACTGTCACTTCCACCAGAGGGACCAGAACCCCGCATCAATGGCTCACTGCCTCGTACCAGTGGGTCACCTGTGGAGGTAAATTTGACCTGTTGTTCCACCAATTTTCTCAAAGCTATTTGATTTTTACCTCACATTCTAAAAATCCAGGAAATCACAACAACAACAACAAATATATATATATACAATTAGTGAATATTCCCTGTCACAAAGGTTAAAAGATATAGTAAACAACTAAATACCTCCCACAACCTACCAAGAACAGTCAACAGTGGTAACCAGAACACAGATCCCTCAGCAGATCCTAGCCAGTCCTTCATTGGAGGCTCAGCGCACAGTGCAGCTAGGGTGTGCAGAGTGTGTGCCACCAAAGATGTGCTCAGTGTAGGGACAATAGCAGCCCTGATTTGTGGGGGGGCCTGAGGGGTGGCAGAGGAGAGGGTGTCTTCCGCATTGCGCGATTTCTCGGCTACACTTGCTTTCTCCAAGTCAGTTGCACTTTCCCCAGCACTTGAGGATGTGCAGCTCTCTACCTGGTGCAATACTTCGGTCTTGCACCATTCTACAACAAGAAGCAATTTGTATTTAGAATTTCTTTACCTTACAATAAAGTAAAAAGTGTATCCTGCATAGTTGTTCTGAAAAATTAAAACAGAATACCTGAAAAGAGACAAAAATCCATGACAAAAAAGTTAACGAAATCCTTTGCTATACTAACCTAAAATACCATGAACAAGCAGCAACGGGAATCCAGAATCCAGCATCAGGTGTATTGCCTGGGGAGACTGAGCAACTGTGGCCAGGGTCTGCAGGTGTGCTGGTGTGAGGGAGATAACGCTGGGGTCCTGGAGGATGAGACGACCTTCTACCGCCCCTGAGGAGCCCTCCACCCCTTCCTTCATGTCGTCTGTCCTGGCAGCCCGAATCTCTGCTTCTCTGTCTTTTCTGCATGTGGAGTAAAAGTGTGTTTTAGTATCCTGCTGACTCTGTGCTTAATATGTAGTTCATAGTACCTAGATCAATGCCATAAGCAAGAAAGTTTTACGAAAAATTCTTAATCTCACTTCCCACTGCCAGATGAGCAGTTAATAAATGTTAAGATATTAAATAGATAATAAATGTTAAGATATTCATAAGCACAGAAAATTCATGTATACTTTTACAAAAAAAAAGATAGTGGAACACGAACACTAAAGAAAAAATTATAAAAAGGAAAAAGAAAACAAGAGAAAGATAACACCTACCTGTCATCAGTTATTGACTGGTTATTGTCAATCACAGTCAGCACTGCCATGTTGAGCAGTAGCTGAGTGAAGAGCTGTGGCCGCACATGGCACATGGAGCACATTATGTGATCCAGCCCTATCTTCACTTCACCTTCAACTCTCTCTGACCACTCGTAGACACGCCTAAATCATGAAGGTAAAATCATCAAAATCTGATTTCATGGAAGACATGGAATATGAGCTGGGGCTTACATATCACTTTCCCAACAACCCAATGCCAGTATATATAAAATATCTAAAAACAAATGCAACTTGTATCATCCAAAATGTTCCAAAAAAGGTAATTTTTGTGAAAGATTCGTGATTTAGTGCATGTGCTGAAAATTCAAAAAAATCAGATCGTACCTGAACAATTCATCCGTTATGAGGCTTGTGGTGTCATGTGGGGTATTCCACAGCACCGCAGCAATGCAATGCAATACCTCTGCACTAACACCACCATTCACGCACAGTTCTTGTGGGGACCGCTGCTGCTGCTGCTGCTGGGAGGTACCCAGACTATGGTAGTCGTCAGTTGCTGGCGAGGGGGTTGCAGGGTGCAATACTATGTGGTTCAGCCATGATATTAAGACTGTTACGCCCTCCATACTGCTGTTCCCGACACAGAGTTCATACAGGAGAGCTATAGCTGCGTCCAAGCTGTTACCACCTGTTAGTACATTTGGGAGTTAGGTAGATAAAGGACAAGTTCAGCAATTCAATAAGCTTTCCCAATATTTCAAGAAATAACCAAAAGTATAAGAGTAATCAAAGTAGGTGTTACTCGAGTCCCAGTTATCATGTCTATACCAAAGAAAGTGGCTAAACCTCTTCTATGATGCACTAACCTGCTGGCTGGCGTAAGAGAGGGTGTGTGAGGAGTGTCATGATCAGGGTGTGGAGCAGCTGGGGCGAGAGGGCTGCAAGAGCCAGTGTGGTAGCCTCCAGTGGTGCCGAGCCTAGAGGGGCAAGGTGGAGCGGCCCTGGTGGAGTCAGGAGGAGTGTCACACAAGCCTCCATCACTCCCGACACAGATGCTCCTGCCTCCACGCCGACACTCAGGCCTCCCTCCACGCGGCACATGCACTGGTGGATCAGCCGGAGCCACCACATGCTGATGAAGTTGAAATTTTATCATCAGTAAAAAACAAGCTGGGAAAACAACTGATATGCAAATTAATCATTAAATCTTCACTGATGGAAACAAACCTATAGTATTCACAAACAAACCAACTTATCAGAAATACCTTGCGCGGGGTGTGTGATCGCTGATGGCCGTTTCATGGACGCCTCTAGATGCTTCCCTGAAGGTTGTGGTTCCAAGAAGTTTGAGCTGAGACAGTCCCAGAGTGGAGGAGTCTCGTGGACGATGGAGGCGCACAACGACATCGAGGCAACTACCGGACGTGGGAGGACAAGGCGGACGCGAGAGAGGCCAGCAGTGCTCAGTGGGCCACTCACTGGCATCAGGTATCCACCCTCAACACCTACCTCTACTGATACTGCTGATGGACATGCTGAAAAAGTAATTAGACCAATGTTGACTTTCTTGAAAATATTAATCTAATATCAATATTATTCAAACATAAGGAAATAAAACAGAGAATAATCATGTCAATAAATAGTATTCGCCTAAAATTCTATTCCTCTTCTCACAGCAAAAATTATAGAACAATCTTTTATCCCACAACAATAACAACTTTCAATTGACAGCTTCATAAAGGTATTCTTTCCTGATAAATTAGTAACTCCTGAGTAAATGGTTCTTCACTCAGTGAGAGGAGACTTACAGACAAGGGACACTGTGTGAGGTAGCAGATGGACCTCATGCAGCAGTACGGCACAGGGTAATGTCAAGTTCAAATCCACCCAACTCTCATCAGGATAGAAGTGGTACGACCAGGGTGCACTCTGAAAGGATAGAGGAACAATCACATCTCTTCACTCAGACTCAAAGGAAGACAACCTTCTTGGAAATCAAAAGAATTTACATTACAAAATTAAGTATAAACAGAAAACTAATTCATTAATAAACAAACGCTTCTTTACAGGAATCAATTCAAATGCTATTCAGAAAACCAGGACTTGAAACAGACCTTAGTCCTCTGGAACAGCTGATTGGAGTCCACGAGGACGTTGGCAGGTCTTGCAGTCGGGTTGCTTGATGTTACAACAGCCAGTGGGGCAAAGTTGTACAGACCCTGGTTCTGTTCGACTGTCTCGTTGCGTTTGTTCGAGGGTGTGTGTGTTGTTACGGCGGGAGAGGAGGAGCAAGATGGTTCATGACTGCAGTCACCAAGCCACCCCTTCCACCTCCCATCATCCCTACACTGCTCACTAGGTTTTCCCAAAGCATCTGCCAGACCAAACAGGGATTCCCAATCAATGCTTGTCTTTTGAATTTTCTCAAGAGTAAAAAACAAAAACATAATTACTGTCTTCAACATTACCACATTCAGTGAGTAACAAAATTGATGAAATAGAAGAAAATGCCATACCTTCATGCCCCCAAGAGCAGCAAACTTCTCGAGTATGGCTGGACAGTCCAGCACTCGCGTGAAGAAACAGAGAGCTGGTTCTGACAGTGAGGGGGGACTCCACCACCCACCTGCGTAAAAGGGAATCACATTGATGAAACAAATCTTCTCATGACTCATCAAAAATCTCATTTTGATGCAAATTTCTCACTGTACCATTTCTTTCATCTACACACACAAAACCTGGAGTAATGAATTCCACGACAGGTCTCAGAATGAGGTCTGGCGCTGTGGCCTTGGCATTGAGTGTGAGAAGAGCTGGTAGAGGGCATCGGTCAGGGTCTCCCCTAGGCACAGCTTCTCCGAGACCTTCCACTTACTGTGCCCAAGAGCATGGACACACTACTACCCTCACAAGCTGCCACCGACTTCAGAAGCAGCTTCGTCTCCCCATTTTGTAATACTGCGAGGAGATTACCGAGGTGTGAGTTTATATGGGAGGGGGTCTATGTTTGCGGAAAACTATTGGTTATCAATCATATTGGAAAATACAACTAAATTATGGACCTGAAGCAAGTATAGTTATCTTTGAGCATACAAAAATATGTATACATATTTACTTCACTAACCTTTCAAACGACTATTTCTAATGAATCTTTCTACTCTGCCTTTGCCTTTCAAATAAGACATCAAGCTTTCATTTCAATCTCTTCATAAATTTAAAGGATAACTTAGCCATCCAAAACCAAGAACTGAAAGGAACAACAACGTACCTGTATCTGCCCAAGCATGGAACACTGTTTGGGGCGGCATGTGAGCAAGTCTGGGGGTATGCATGGCTTTGTGTCATCGGTCTGGCTAGAACTGGCATCTGTGCGTTGCTGCTCTAATTTACTGAGTCGGTAAGGACCCCCTGAGTTTTCCTGGGCTTCATAATTTGCCACTCCCACACGAACCTGGATATAAGAGTCAAATGATTATCTCTAACAGCGGTCAGCTGAAGGAAGGTGTGATGGTGATTTGATGTAAAACTATTAGAGAAAATACAAAAAGAGAATGATTAAACTTTCTTATCTATTGGTCTTATTTTCTTCAAACTCAAACACTTAAAATCTGAGAATACTCTTTTATGTTAACTCTCAAGTTAAGCTTAAAGAAATACATCTATAAGCCAATAAACATTCTAAATTACATTAATAACAAATATCTAAGTACTATTAATCATCACATGAAACATCAAAAAGAACCTAATGTAACAGAGAAACATACAATATAACCAAGAGCTAGTCATCTATACCTGAGCTGGATTGACAAGTGGTGTTTGTGCTAGTTTGCGAGACAGGTTGAGGAGCGAGCACAGGAGCCAGACGAGAAGGCGCTGGCCCTGGCGTCCATCTGATCCAAGCACGGAGGCAAAAAAGTCCACCTAACATGGTTGCATTCTGGTTGTTTGCCCCGTAGGTCATCCCTTCGCTCGAGACCAGGTGGCCGTGTACCAGAATCACTGTTGGGAGTGTTGGACATTTAGTAAAACTGCCATTCGTGACATCAAAGTATTCATATGGTTTGATGGAAATAACTAAAAAAGAAAAGTCTTTCATTCCTAAACCTGAGACAATAAGCTATTTTTATGATGTAAAAAAGATAAACACAAGAACTGTTCTAAATACTACCATAAGATCAAGAAAAACAATTCACTGGCACCATGCCCTAACACTCACCTGTTGAACTGATTATAGTAAGAGGACATGCATTCTGTCCAAGCCATCGTAATGCATGGACAGCAGCGTGCCCAGGAGACAGCACTGGGCATCAAGGGGTCCCATGGCGAGTGAGATGGCCCCCTGAGGCTCCAAGAGTCGAGCTACAAGACTTAGCAGGGCGTGTTTCAGGGTTGTGCCAGGCCCACTGGTCACGCTGATGACGTCACATCTCACACGAAGCCGGACAAGGAGGTCTTCTAGGAGTCCCGTAACAGTGCTCCCAACCTGAAAGGAGCGAAGGCCAATGCTAATATTGTCCTTAATAATCTAAATATTTCAAATGTATACATATAAAAAAATCATGTCTTTTGGAATTTTCCTCCACAACTTCCTTCTATAAATAAAGACACATTCTACATAAAATTTGCCAATAGGAGACATTCCTTAAGATGGTTATATGACATAGACACTCAAGTCATAGTGCAAATGATTTAGTTTAGAGAAGACGTTCAATTTGCATCACTCACCACATCACTTCGCATATCAGAGCCTGTAGCACATGATCCAGTCAAAAGCTTCTGAAGTGCTGGGACAAAGTTTGTGTCTGTCACAATATTCATTGACATTCCAGTCTGAAAATAAAATAACATCAAACGTTATTGAATTTTTGTTTTTCTCACTCAAAATCAACAACTAATTATCATCAAATATAACATATATTTAACATATTCCTAACAGCATACTAAATTCCATCCCCTTTTATTCGACCAATTCAAAATTAAACTGAATGAACTCTATAGGGGTTTCTATCAAAAAAATATCTATTTTTTCAAAGCCTCCTGAATGCTTGATAAAAATAAAGTCACATTCTTACACATATTCTCAACATAATTTCCAAATTTCCCCAACTGAAACTGAATGCCCTCTAAAATCAAACCCATATCATCTTGACAAAAACCACCAAACTTCAAAGACAAACTAAATTTACTCCAAACAAATTGCTTAAAAAGAGAGCGAGAGAGAAAAAAAATTCCCCAAATGCAATACTCACCAAGTCTACATGGTCGTACTGATCAGCGCTGGTAGGGTGTGGCGCGTGGGTTCCTGTGGCGTATAGTTGCAGCAGAGTGTAAGCGTCTGCAGCACAAGACACCAACACCGCATGCTGACGCTTCCACTTCTGGATATATGCAATAATCACCTGGGTTATATAACTGTCGACTAAATGAGTAAGCACCTATACCAATATAACAAAGTAAGGAAGCTATTTTAAATAAGAACAAAACTGAATTTCTGGAGACAAGCAAATATTCCTTGTCAAACCTGTAAAATAAATAATCAAATAAATGTCTCCCATCTGAATTGTTCACCACCACACTTACCTGACAACTGCAGCCAAGAGTGCTGAGATGGCTCTTGGTGTTAGGTGCACAGTTGGGGCAACAGAGGGAGCGTACTTGCCCCCTGCAAGCTCCAAGTTGATGCTGAGCCACCCCAAGCACTGATTCTACGTGGCTGCCGTCAAACTGAAGCAGTAACAAGGAATGATGAAGTTAAACAGATAGATGGATGGATAGATATTTAGGAGTATAATGAAATATATATTTTCAAACACTTCTTTCATTTTATAATTCTCTCAGATCATTATCACTATCTGGATCAATTTTAATAACACAAATGTAATGCATAAGAACAATTCCTTTTCTAAATAGTGCAGATTGGTTCACAGTCCTCCAATGGATGTCAGAATTCATCCCAATAATTATCAAAATTTATCTAATGGCTAGTAACGCAGGCATTCACCATTAACTTCCCATCTACACCCATTCAGGATCTCAAGCACACCTCGGGGCAGCTAATCATTCATAGTTGGAGATCTTATACAAAAGTAAAAAAAAAAGATTGTTTTTGCTTTACATTAGTTACCCATATGTAGTTCTGACACCAAACAATAATACTATTACTATTGGAGGAAGAAGAACTCCCTCCAACATACTGATGATGTAAAGCAATTCATGATACAGTGCCATCTATGTTTAATGGATTAAAATATAGTATCACTAAAAATCCCTATAAGGTATCAATAGCCAATACTTATATAATTTCTACAGAAACTGATCATTTCTTGCCATGGTACTCGATGGGGATACACAGATCAACTTCCCCTCTAATCTTTTTACTTTCCTCCTATAACATTAAGAAGGAAGCAGAGGAAATTTAGAAGAATGTAAATAAAGACAAAGAAAGAAGAGAAAAAAACAGAGAGGTGGTACAAATCTGTAAACACACACGACAAGACTTCAGTACACGGACCACAGTTAACAAGAATAGCTGAGCAACACACCTGCATGGACAGATGTAGGAGAATCTTCTGGAACACATCAGTGAGGAGTTCCACGCTCCCTGTCAAGTCACCAGGGCCACAGACTTCAGTGTCGCCCCACATGCCGTTGTTCACCTGAAGTTAATCATTTTCATTCAGAGCCAAGATATAATCACATCAAAATAATTCATTCTTTACTTAAAAGGGTATTCTTAAGTTGAACTTGTGATGTGAAATATGTATGAAATATGTGCACTATAAAGAAGACAAACATCTCTCTTGTTAATCAAAATTACTGAAAATAACAGACACTATAGAAAGCAGACAACAGAAAACAAGAAAAAAGAAGAAAAAAAAATACCTTGAGTGGCGCAGTGACAGCTAGACTGAGCCTGGATGTGTGGACGGCAGCCATCATATGCAGCCTAAGCTCAGACAAGAGTGAAACTCCGGCCTCCAGCCTGGCATCGACAGCAGTGGAGTGGTCCATCCCAGGGTGAGAGCTGGCCAGGGGTCCCGCCACCAAGTCTCCGATGCGGGAGTCCTTGCCACTGCGGGATGACGATTGAGTGGGCAGTGGAGGTGGGTAGGGTGGGGGAAGACTAGGGAGAAAAGAAGATAGAAAAAAGAAAAAAGAGAAAAAAAAAAAGAAAAAAAAAAAAAATACACAATCAGAATAACATTTATTTTTTTTTACACTATACTTATCTCTTATCATGTAACTTGTAAAATGACCCACTGCCTTTACTTTAACATAATCTCAATAAACAACAAAGCACCCGCTCTGACAGCTTACTTTGACACTGCGAGTTCAAATGAGGTAATGCTGTTGTTCGAGGCCCCTCCAACAAAGGCTGGCATGTCTGCAAGGTACTCCCCAATCATGTCTTCACTCTCTGAGCTGTCTTCCAAGTCAAGGAAGGAATATTTTCCTGATGTGAGAAACATCATGGAATAATTAATACATGTATATCTTAATCTATCTGCCTGTTAACCACAATCAAAATTTGTATAACTATATCCATTTCATTTATACATCATAAATAACTAAGTAACCAATAACGACACAACCAGTCTGAACTACTCAAAATGGAGAATAAGGCCAACAAATACATCAAGAGTTTGACACCATTTCTCTTGATAACAATTCAGAAATTATCAGCCCATGCTTACCAGGTATGTCCTCTTCCTCCAGGGTAGTGTATGTGCTGTGGCCATGCCCACCACAGGGGGGCTAAGGGGCGTGGCTGACTGGTCTGCCTGGCAGTTCTGGGTGACCACGCACGCACCTCCTAATGGCGATGCACTGCTCTGGGGGGAGCCAGTGCCCCCTTCTCCAGCAGCTGACCCATTCACAGTCGGTGCCACTCCATTCCCTGTAGGCCCAGCAGGTCCTGAGGATCCCGATTGCCCAGCTGCAGCTCCTGATGGCCCTGCTACAGCAGCAGCAGCAGCTGAGGTAGTTCCTGATGTTGAAGGGATTGCTGCTGCAGCAGCTGCTGCTGCCCGTGCACCATCCATCGCGATGTCAAAGTTTTCTACTTCTTCCCTGTGTTGCTCTGTGTTCATGACTACACTGCCATATAAGCGCTCACCTGTGGGGCAACAAGCAATAATATACAAATGATATATGATTCAACCCAAGTGCTATTTAGGAACTTTCACACTTCTCTAGCCAGAGAAACAAAATGAAAACATACCTTCAAGAATATCCTGCAGAAGGCAAGTAAGTGCATGAAGGGCCCAAGGAGCTCCCCAGGTGGTGTCAAGTGTGAGGGCATGACGCAACAGAGCCCCCAGTTGAGTACGAGTCACAATTTCCGTCAAGGCTGGACTTGGCCTTGTGACACTTACAAGACCTCCAATCACCTATAAAGGTACAGTATTAATAACAAATCAATTTCTTAGAAAGGATTATGCGCTTAACCCATTCACGACAGTTTATTTTGAAGCTAAAATAAAATATTCCGGTGGCTACAAAATCGGCGTCCCCAGATTGTGTCCACCCGCTGGCCGCAGCCCGCTGCTGCGTCAGAGCACAATACAGTGCCACACTGGCTGGACACCCGGCAATGTTTATTTTTTCGGGTGTCTCGATATGGACACTCATCGTTAATGGGTTAATAATAGATAAAAAAGCTTTATCATTCCCTATATGAAGAAATAATTGTATGCAATTACATTAATGAAAAGATAAAAATAAAGCAAGCCATTAACATGTCCTCAAACTTAGTTATCTGCAAATCATAAACTTAACCCATTGGCTATTCAACAACAATGTTATTCACTGGCCCCTTAAAACTAATGCTCAGTACTTTATGTATCTTAAAAACATAATAGTCATAGTTAAAGTGATAACCATAATGTTAACAACAAAAATATTTATAACAATAATAATAATAATGATAATAGTAGTAGTAATAACAATAACAATAATAATAATATATCCTAATAATACTAACAATGACAAATAAAGTAATAAGAACATCAATGATGGTAATGATGAAGACAATAAGATTTAATAATAATATAATAATAATAATAATAAAAACAATAATAAAATAATAGCAATCATAACACAAATACTAATCATTAACATCACTATAACAAGAAAGGAAACCATTCCTTGCACCAATGCCCACCTTGCAAGTCAGGAGGAAGGAGTCCACACAGCAGGGGAGCTGGAGTTCATGAGCAACTTAATGAGTCCGTGTGCCACTGACAGGGCATTGGCTCGGTCCAAGGGCATGAAGGCATCCTGCGGTGGCCCCATCGTCCTTGCGCGCCCCTCCTCCTCCACTCGACGAGGCAGAAGTCGTGCGAGAGTATCTTCTTACAATGGATCTCCGGATAGTGTCCAGCTTCTGGTAAATTTCGCCACTTAGTCCTGCTAGAACTTGCTGCACAGTAACAATATGGAATATCATATACCATGACCAAGTTACATGACACAAAATGCTTGAGCCCTGCATACCTGAACCTAAGATACAAAGCATGGTGTGCAGGTGTGTGAAACATTTAAATTTACGGTAATGAAGAGTTCTACAAGAGGGGGTGATCAAACGCTGAGGAGGGAATGGCTCCAAAAGAACCACAGTTTCCCATGCGTATTGACTTGCCACTCATGAAAGACAAACACACACAAAAAATCATATTACTCCAACACAGTTTTGAGAACAAACACCACACAACAAACCTGTACTTACGATATGGCCATCAAATTCGTTCTCTTCTTAATTCTAGATCTATCAATCACTGCAGACTCTTGCTCTATCCTCTACCCTAACAAAATCTTCTAAAACCACATCATATTTTAACTTCCCAATCTTGAAAATAAATAATTCCAGAACTCCAGAGAAAGAATTTTTTTTTTACTTCTACTATAGTAAGTACATGCAAGAACTCAACTTCTGTAATCCATGACATATGAATGGTTCATCACTCCAAAGTTAATCCAGACTACTTCTCATATTTCTCATAAGAAAAGGAAAAGAATGCAACACACTACAAGAACAAAACAAAGAGAGAAACAAATGAAAGGCACAAAATTCACAAGCAATTACCCCAGCCGTGACTTCTCCCAGGGACTTGGTAGCTGTCTCGAGATTCACCAGCTGCTGTTTTTGGTGGTAGACAAGGCGCTTGCGAAGACGGTCACGAGAGGCTCTAGGGGCACTGCGGCTAGCCTCCGAACCTCTCCGCTGCAGGCATGTCTCTGCTGTCAGCCAGGTCCAGCGCCCACCTGCAACAAAATGAAATCCTGTAACGACAGTTTACATTAATACAGATTGTAAGTGTGTCTGAGCAAAGAATAACAAAAAACAAAACAAATGTAATGTATCAAAACCAAATTCCAATGTTTTCTCTAAGAGGAGTCAAAATAAAACTTATTGATCAATTCATTTATATTCTATCAATACTATTTTAAGTACCCGTTGATGAAGTCAATAGGTGACTTTAAAAAGAAAACAAGGAGAAAGGGGGAGAGAGAGGGAGTGGGAGAGACATAGAGAGGGAGAGAGAGAGAGAGAGAGAGAAGAGAGAGAGAGAGGAGAGAGAGAGAGAGAGAGAGAGAGAGAGAGAGGAGAGAGAGAGGAGAGAGAGAGAGAGAGAGAGGGGGGGGGGGGGGGTAGTGCATGACAAAGATCACACGAGAAAATAAGAGAGACAACACAAATGCTACTGAAAGAGAAAACAGACAATCATAAAACCACAACCCACCATTTTCTTTGCCTTTGTCACTGTCACTCTTGCGTGTGGG
>NW_020870669.1:819301-821496 GCF_003789085.1 Penaeus vannamei | reverse complement strand
ATAGATAAAAAGATTAAAGCAACGAAAAGAAAAAAACATTAACCAAAAAGAAAGAAAGAAAGAATGAGAGAAAAAGATATATATAAATACTACTATATATATTATATTATACGGTATATATATATATAAATATATATTACTATATAGCTCCAGTCCTGCATTATCCATAAGCAAAAATGAAAGAAAGAGAGAAGAAAAATGAAAACACTAATCCATTAAACGAAAACAAAAGTAAAGAGAAAGAGAGAGCACGAAAAGAACATTAAGTATTCCTTGCCGAGTTCCCCCATAATATAACGGAAGTGAGAAGAAGATAGAAAGAAATACCACAATTCTGCATATCCCACTTAAAAAACGAAAGAAAGAAATAGAAAGAGAAGAGAGAGAAAAATCAAACATTACTCATTCCTGTAATATTGCCTTATAAAACGAAAAAAAGATAGAGAGAAGAGAGTCAAAAACATTACTCATTCTGCATATCCCATACAACTCAGAAAAGAAACCAAAAAGATGAGAAAAGAGGAGAGAGAAAAAAATATATTATATAGCACTCAGTCCCTGCATTCCCCATAGCAAAAAGAAAGAGAGAGAGAGAGAGAAAAAAAAAAAAAAAAAACATACTCATTCCTGCATATCCCATAACAAAAAAGAAAGAAGAAAGAGAGAGAGAGAAAAAATACATAAACACTCATTCCTGCATTCCCCATAACAAAAAGAAAGAAAGAGAGAGAGAGAGAGAGAGGAACATACTTATTCCTGCATGTTCCACAACAAGAAAAAAAAGAAAGTAAGACAGAGAGAGAAAAAATATATATATAAACACTCATTCCTACATTCCCCATGGAAAAAAAGAAAGAAAGAGATAGAGAAAGAGAGGAACATACTTAGTGCTGCATATTCCATAACAAGAAAAAAAGAAAGTAAGACAGAGAGAAAAAAAATGATATATAAACACTCATTCCTGCATTCCCCATAACAAAAAGGAAGAAAGAGAGGAAGAGAAAAAAGAAAAACATACTCATTCCTGCATATCCCATAACAATAAGAAAGAAAGAAAGAAAGAGAGAAGGAAAAAATATAATAATAAACACTCAATTCCTGCATTTCCCCATAACAAAAAGAAAGAAAAGAAAAAAAGAAAAAACATATTCCTGCATATCCCATAACAAAAAGAAGAAAGAGAATTGAAAGAAAGAGCAAAGAAAAAAATATTTTAAACACTCATTCCGTGCATTCCCCATAACAAAAAAAAGAAAGAGGAAAAAGAAAAAAAACATATTCCTGCATATCCCATAACAAAAAAGAAAGAAAAGAATACCAAAGTAAACAAGAAAAAAACATACACCAACTCATTTCCTGCCATTCCCGCCAACCACAACTCTCACATTACATGGTCTTTATGGCACCTAAAGTTTATCACCCTTTTTAGTCACTCTTTGCTTGGCACTCCACGCCTCCTTCTCCGCTAATACGCCGACACCAAGCACACCAAATGCAAGCTTGGGTTATATCTTTTCATTATTGTGTTATAAAACCCGCGGTCATTGTAGTTTAAGGTGCTACTTGGAGGAGCCTCCAGCGAGGGAGGAGATTGCAGGGAGAGTAAAAAAAAGGGGGGATTTTGTTTTGTCTTCCAGGTTGTGCGCTTTGCCAATGCACCCCGAATAAGTGGGATTACGTTATGTATGGATTTTTAAGCACCTGTATGCATTTGCAATGTTACTTAATCTGTTGTTTAATTTCGTATTGTTATTGTTATTATCATCATTATAATTATCACTATTATTCTTATTATTCATCTAATTGATTATGTTCATATATTACATTATCATCAATTAATTATCTCACATACAATGTACCATCATATAAATATATACTAGTAGTATATATATAGTATAATATATCATACTATAATATATATATAAATATAATAAATTAGGTATTTTATATCCTATATACACTATTGCTGTGCGCTGTGTGTTGTTGTGTGCCGGTGATGTGCTGCGTGTTATGTGTGGATGGTGTGTTATCAGAGAATAGACTTCAACTTCGTTGACAGTCAAGTGATACCATGAAAAGAATCTTGCATTAAGAAGATCTATAGAATATTTATGAGTCAAGCCACTTCCCAAAAGGGTGAAGATTATTTCACGCGTTATTTATCAAAACTATTACATCGTTAATTACCTACAACA
>NW_020870669.1:804301-806801 GCF_003789085.1 Penaeus vannamei | reverse complement strand
ACACACACACTCCTTCAGCCTCTCGAATCAGCCAAGAATCTTGAGGAGAGAGAGAGAGGAAGAGAATTTTTCAGACGCTATGGCGAACTCCCATCGAAGTCAGAGCGTGTGTTCATTAGCCGATGGTGTCGTTCGAACGGCTGTTTTAAAGGCCTTGTATGACCCGGGCCGTTTTACGTTGAGGGGGGGGGGAAGAGGTGGGGGGGAAGGAGAGGGGGAAGAGGGAGGAGGAGGGGAAGAGAGGCAGAAGTAGTGGACGGAAGGAAAAGAGAATGCAGATATATATATATATATATACATACATATATATGTATGTATGTACATATATATATAATATATATATAGTATATATATATAATATACTATTATATATGTATATATATTATGTATTATAAATATAATATATATTATATATATATATATATAAGTATATATATATATAGTATATATATATATATATGTAGTATAGTATATATATATATATATACTATATATATATATAATATATATATATATATATATGTAATATATATATATATATATATATATATATATATATATTATATATATAATATATATATATATAATATATATACTATATATATATATATTATATATAATTTATATACATATATGTGTGTGTATGGTATACTAGATATATATATATAGATAGGTATATAAAGATATATATATATATATATATATTTATATATATATAGACGATAGCAGAGAAGAGAGAGAACAGAGAGGACAGAGACACAGACAAACAGACAGAGAAAGACAGAAGACAGCCCGACCAGACAGCGTAACACGACCGCTGAGCGAGCCGACGCCGGCGCGAGTGTGTGTAGGTGACGCGAAACCATCCTAATTGGAGGGTACAGACTAACACCGGGCCACTGGGATTTGGATGCCGGGATAACAAGAGATGAATTGGACCGATTGGTTATGGCAGCAAACATCACCCAGCGTTGGACTGGGATGACGCCGGGATGCTGTGTCCGACAGATAGATGGAGGCGAGGGGTAATCATGTGAGATACAGTACACGTTAGTATCTCTGTTGATGTATTTGTTTGTGTTTGGTGATTTGCCATTTTGGGGTTTAGGTTCACTTGATACCCAGGGAAGGGTGGGGAGGGGAGAGGGAAGAGCCTGTGAGGATAGATATCCAGGGAAAAAAAAAAAAAAAGTTGACAGACCAGGTATGACACAGATTAATGTTGAAAATGAGGATTAGCACCGCGACCATGTTTAAAGTAATGAAAAAAGAAAAAAAAAAAAAAAAAGAAAGGAAGAAGAAGAAAAAAAAAAGAGAAAAAAAAAAAAAAAAAAAAAAAAAAAAAAAAAAATATATATATATATATATACATATATTATATATATATATATATATATAATATAGTATATATTATATATATACATATGGATTTTTAACAATAATATCATTCTTCTTCACCTGATGAGTGCAATCAGATTAGGTATTCTAGATGATAATCATTTTTCGTCTTTACTCTTAGTCGGAGCAATGAATATTTTGTTGACATGATATCTATAAGATGGGAAAAAGACTTTAATCCAGCATTTTCTTCCGATCTACAGAAGGAATACTCAGTATCTTGTAACATTAGTTATTAATAACCACTACAAGACAAAAGTGGCTCGGTATAAAGAAAAAGCTATTTTGTACTTCGAGGCATTTTTTTCAGTAAAAAAATTATGAATTTATTAATATTTTTCTGTGCACAGGTATGCCTATCTATCAGCCCATATAACTGACCCAGTACCTACCTATCTATCTATTCTATCTGTATGTGTGTGTTTGTCTATGTCTATTCATCATATATCTATATCATATATATATTATATATATTAATATATATATATATATATATATATACTATATGAATACCATCATTTTATTCATGTTCTAACAGTCTTATCTATCTGTTCTATCTAATCAGTCCAATCTCTCCTCTCTCTATCTATCTATCTCATTATCTATCTACCCTCTTTTTCTCTCTCTCTTTCTCTGTCTGCATATATATAATTATAATATATATATATATATATTATATATATTATATATATAATATATATATTTACATATATAGATATTCATCTATCTATTTATCTCTCATAATATATATTTATCATTTTATTTATCTATTTTTCATTCTTTCTACCTACACCTAAACATATTTCTCTGCGTTATCTGGAGCCCGACTAAATATTGCAACAGCTGTGACACTGCCGGGGCATTGTTACTGCTCTCGGATTCGGGACGGCCAGGCGGGGAGAGGCACCCGGAGTTGGGAATCAAGGAGGAATTAAAAAAGAGAGAAAATAAGTAAGGGAAATGTAAAAAGTGTGAATAAAAATTCAAGTATGAATAAATGGTTAATGTAAGTGTACACACACACAAACACACACAGACACACATACACACACAACACACACACACACACACACACACACACACAATAATATATATTATATAT
>NW_020870669.1:799301-801801 GCF_003789085.1 Penaeus vannamei | reverse complement strand
AATATATACATATATATATAACGTATACACACACACACACACACACACACACACACACACACACACACACACACACACACACACACACACACACACACACAACACACACACACATGTATATATATATATATATATATATATATATATATATACATATATACATACAGACACACACCCATTTTCTGTCAGTTCCTCCCACATTCACACACTCACAAATATCGCAATACAATATACAGAAGATCTCTTCCAAGCTCGGATAAAATCCCGCCCGACTATAAATATCTTTCCTCAGGGAAAATATCATCACTGGAAAGGGAAAAAGAAAAACAGAGAGAGATAGAATAAAGAAAAGAAAATTAAAACGGGCCAGAAAAAAAGAAGAGAGAGAGAGAGAGAGAGAGAGAGAGAGAGAGAGAGAGAGAGAGAGAGAGAGAGAGAGAGAGAGAGAGGAGAGAGAGAGGATAAAAAGAAGGAAATAGGCAAACTCCTCGCAAATTTATAAAGAAAAGAAAATTAAAACGGGCCAGAAAAAGAGAAGAGAGAGAGAGAGAGGGAGAGGGAATAAAAAGAAGGAAATAGGCAAAGTCCTCGCAAATTTGTCGCAAAGCAAAGAATCCCGGGTTTTTATTCTTAGAAATAAACACACAAAACCAAAGATTTCCTAATCCTAAACATGGGTGTTTGGCGAGTCCGATTTAGGAGACGCGAAGCTACCCAATCTCTTATAAAACCGGGGAATCCCCCTCGAAACAGCTGATATTGTACCGATTTATTCAGGAACAATAAACAATCATTGATTCGGTGGGTCTGGATGATGGTGGGGAAGAAGAAAGAGGGTGATAATAATAGTATTGGTA
The DNA here is from genome assembly GCF_003789085.1 of Penaeus vannamei. Classification (NCBI taxonomy): domain Eukaryota; kingdom Metazoa; phylum Arthropoda; class Malacostraca; order Decapoda; family Penaeidae; genus Penaeus; species Penaeus vannamei. Next base: position 800,944 of record NW_020870669.1, on the reverse strand, counting down.
TTTTATTTGTATTTCAATATCCTTCCTTTTATTTTCCTCTAATCATATTTTTCTTTAGACATGTACTGTTCACCCGTTATATTTGTTTTTACCTCATATCTCATAGTGAGGATTTTATTTTCAGTGAATTCATTTCGTTATCTAATATCACTCATCTGCAAAGAACGTGCATTTCCAATCACAGGAAGACTCATTATCACGGTTCATGGTTTGAATAATAATGATTGTGATTCACTCTTCTCACAGAGCCCAGCGACCCCCCCCCCACCCCCAATCACCACCATCAGCTGATCTCTTGAAAGTGCTTCATGAAACGAGCTGAAGCGCCAATGATGTCATTATTATTATTATCATTATCATCAATATTATTATTATCATTATCATTGTTATTGTCATTATTGTTATCATCATTATCATTATCATTATTACTATCATTATTATGATTGCTATTATTATTATTATCATTATTATTATTATTATTATTGATTGTTATCATTATTATCCTTATCATTAATATTATTATCATTATCATCATATCAACAACAACAATAACAATAATAATGATAATAATGTTAATAATAATAATGATAATGATAATAACAATAATGACAGTAACAATGATAATAACAATATTGAAAATAATGATAATGATAATGATAATAATAATTGCAATGATAATAATGATAATACAATGATAATGACAATAATCGTACTTTTAATGATAATAATGATAATGAAAATGATGATAATAGTAATAATAATAATGATAATAATAGTAAAGATAATAATGATAATAATCAAAATAATAATGATGATGCTCAGTAATCATAATAATGCTAATTAAGTTAAAAAAAAAATAGCTAATGATAATAATAATAAACAAACATCCACAGAACTCAAAATAATAACACCACCAACTAATACTAATAAAAAAACAAAAAACAACAACCCTTATGACAACTCGCATCTAAACCGAAAACGCCCTGTAATTTGAACTCGTAAAATGGGTCATCAAATCCACCATTTACTAAAAGGTATTAACAGCCCGATGACCAAAATGGCCTATTAGTATCGAGGTACGTATTTAGCATGGTGCAGTCTTCATGATAAAACGATGTACTTGCCATTAGCTAAATTGCTGACACAAATATCAGTTTGATTGATATGAATGCGGTTATGTATATGTATACGTGGACGCATACACACGTGCAGAGACACACAGACAAGCACACATATTAGCGCGCACACATACACACAAACGCACACACACACACACCAATAAACACATACACACATACACATAGACACATACACATATACACACATAAAATCATACGTATACACGACGACATATTTACACACACGCATACACAATACATATATATACATGGACGCACACAAGCATACACAAACATACAAATACACACACACAAACAGCCGCACATACACACACATTCACACACACATAAACGCACACACACGATCACGTACGAACACATACTCACTCACCTAAACATATACATATATAAACGGAGACAAAGACATTTGAAACACACACAGAGAGCCCTCACAGGCACGCATATATAACACAAACACACATACATGCACAAACACTAGCGCAAAAACATACACGCGCAAAAAAC
>NW_020870669.1:786801-789301 GCF_003789085.1 Penaeus vannamei | reverse complement strand
GAGAAAGGGATAGAGGAGGCACAGTAGAAAAACAAGAAGAAATATAAGGATAAAGATAAAGTGTTTGAGAATTGAGGATGTGCTTTCATGTAGGAGATGCAGGAAGAGAAGACAGGAAGAGAAGGAGAGTGGTTTTGGAGAAAGAAAAGGGGTGGAGGATATGACGGAACATTATGAAGAAATATAAAGATAAAGTGTTTGAGAATTAAGGATGTGTCTTCGTGTAGGAGATGCAGGGAGAGAATCTCTTCTCTCCCTGCATCTCCTACACGAAAAGAGGAAGAGGAGTGTGGTTTTGGAGGAAGAAAAAGGGAGAAGGATCTGACTAAAGACTAAGAAATGGTAGATAATGGGGGATAGAGGAGGCACAGGAGGAAAATAGAAGAAATATAAAGACAGATAGAATAGAAGAAATATAAAGATAGATAGAATAGAAGAAATATAAAGATAGATAGAATAGAAGAAATATAAAGATAGATAAAAAAGAAGAAATATAAAGGAGTTTAAGTGTTCGAGAAGGAAAGATTTGTTTTAGGTGCAGGAGATGCAGGAAGAGAAGAGAAGAAGAGAAGGAGTGTGGCTTTGGAGGCAGAAAAGAGAGAAAGGATAAGACTAAAGAGAAAGAAATGGTAGATAATGGGGGATAGAGGAGGCACAGGAGAAAAACAAGAAGAAATATAATAGAAGATAAAGTTTATTTGAGATTAAAGATGTGTTTTGTGTAGGAGATGCAGGAAGAGAAGGCAGGAGAGAAGGAGTGTGGTTCGGAGGAAGAAAAAAGGTAAGATAGATATGACTAGAGACTAAGAATGGAAGAGAAAAGAGAGAAGAGGGCGGAAGAGGGAAATAAAAGAAGAAATAAAAAGGAGGAGTTTGTATTCACGAAGGTTTTAGGTGTACGAGAGTAAGAGAAGGAGTGTGGTTCTGGAGGAAAAAAAAGGAAGAAAGATATGAAGACTAAGGAATGGAAGAGAAAAGGAGGAAGAGGAGGCACAGGACGAAAACAAGAAGAAATATGAAGATAAAGTTTAAGTGTTCGAGAATTAAGAATGTGTTTTGGTGTAGGAGATGCAGGAAGAGAAGAGAGGAAGAGGAGTGTGGTTATGGAGGGAAAGAAAAGGAAGAAAGATATGACTAGAGACTAAGAAATGGAAGAGAAAGGAGAAGAGGAGGCAGGAGATGCAGGAGAGAAGAGGAGGAAGAGGAGTGTGGTTATGGAGGAAGAGAAAGGAAGAAGAATAGGATTAAAGACTAAGAAATGGAAGAGAAAGGGGAAGAAGAGACGCAAGAGGCAAATAAGAAGAAATAAAAAAGAGGAGTTTAAGAGTAAGAGAGTAAGAGAAGGAGCGTGGTTTTGGAGGAGAGAAAAGAGCGAAGGATAAGACTAAAGACTAAGAAATGGAAGAGAAAGGAGGAAGAGGAGGCACTGAAAGATAAATAGGAAGAAAAATAAAGGAAAAGTTTAAGTGTTCGAGAAGGAAAGATTTGTTTTAGGTTCAGGAGACGCAGGAAGAGAAGAGAGTAAGAGAATGACCATGATTTTGGAGAGAAAAAAGGAAGAAAGATATGACTAGAGACTAAGAAATAGAAGAGAAAGGGGGAAGAGGAGGCACAGGAGAAAACAAGAAAAATAGAAAGGAGGAGTTAAGAGTAAGAGAGTAAGAGAAGTGTGATTTTGGAGGAAGAAAAAAAAGCGAAGGATATGCCTAAAGACTAAGAAATGGAGGAGAAAGGGGAAGAGGCACAGAAAGGAAGATAAGAAGAAATATAGAAGAGTTTAAGTATTCGAGAAGAAAGGATGTGTTTCAGGTGTAGGAGACGCAGGAAGAGAAGGAATGTAGTTTTGGAGGAAGAAAAAGGGAGAAGGATATGACGAAAGATTAAATAATAAGAAAGGGGAAGAGGAGACACAGAAAGGAAAATAAGAAATATAAAGAGGAGACTAAGAGTAAGAGAGTAAGAGAAGAAGTGTGATTTTTAGTGGAAAAAAAGGAAGAAAGATATGACTAGAGACTAAGAAATGGAAGAGAAAGGAGAAGAGGAGGCAGGAGATGCAGGGAGAGAAGAGAGGAAGAGAAGGAGTATGGTTTTGGAGGAAAGAGAAAGGGAGAAGAATAGGATTAAATGACTAAGAAATGGAAGAGAAAGGGGAAGAAGAGACGCAAGAGGCAAATAAGAAGAAATAAAAACGAGGAGTTTAAGAGTAAGAGAGTAAGAGAAGGAGTGTGATTTTGGAGGAGAGAAAGAGCGAAGGATAAGACTAAAGACTAAGAAATGGAAGAGAAAGGAGGAAGAGGAGGCACTGAAAGATAAATAGGAAGAAAAATAAAGGAAAAGTTTAAGTGTTCGAGAAGGAAAGATTTGTTTTAGGTTCAGGAGACGCAGGAAGAGAAGAGAGTAAGAGAATGACCATGATTTTGAAGGAAAAAGGAAGAAATATGACTAGAGACAGAAATAGAAGAGAAAGGGGGAAGAGGAGGCACAGGAGGAAAACAAGAAG
>NW_020870669.1:779301-781801 GCF_003789085.1 Penaeus vannamei | reverse complement strand
GGGGAGGGGATTGGGGAGATGGGGAGATGGAAGAGGAAAGAGGAAGAGAGAGAGGGAGAGGGAGAGGGAGAGGGAGAGAGGAGAGAGAGAGAGAGAGAGAGAGAGAGAGAGAGAAGGGGGAGAGGTAGAGGGTAAGAGAGAGTGGGAGAGATAGATAAATAGAGATACATATATATAGAGAGAGAGATAATGACAAACAGATAGTTAGTGAGACACAAAAACAGACACAGGCAGACTGGAAGACAGACAGACAGACAATGAATGAGCCACAGAACCAGACAAACAAACGAACAAACAGAAAGACACAAAATCAAAACAGACAGCGCGTAAATCACACACACAAAAAAAAAAAACACAAAGCACACACCACACACTCACCACAACAAAACAAAAACAAAAACAAACCCGAGCCAATCCCCAATCCACAGATCCAAGCAGACACCCACAATCCCAAGCAGACAACACACAATCCCAGAGCAGACAGCACACACACAATCCAAGCAGACACAACACAATCCAACAGACACACACAAGCAGACACACACAATCCCAAGCAGACACACACAATCCCAAGCAGACACACACAATCCCAAGCAGACACACACAATCCCAAGCAGACACACACAATCCCAGCAGAGCAATCCAAGCAGACACACACAATCCAAGCAGACAACACACAATCCAAGCAGACACACACAATCCCAGCAGAAGCAGCAGACACACACAATCCCAAGCAGCCACACACACACACAATCCCAAGCAGACACAACACAATCCCAAGCAGACACACACAATCCCAAGCCACACACAGATCCCAAGCAGACACACCAAATCCAAGCAGACACACACAATCCCAAGCAGACACACACAATCCCAAGCAGACACACACAATCCCAAGCAGACACACACCCAGAGCAGACGACACACACATTCCCAAGCAGACACACACAATCCCAAGCAGAACACACCCAAGCGACACACCATGAAGCAGACACACACAATCCCAAGCAGCACCCACACAATACAGACACACAATCCAAGCAGACACACCAATCCCAAGCAGAGACACACACATCCCAAGCAGACACACACAACAATCCCAAGCAGACACACACAATCCAAGCAGACACCACACAAATCCAAGCAGACACACACAATCCCAAGCAGACACACACAATCCCAAGGCAGGACACACACCCCAAGCAGACACACAAATCAATCCCAAGCAGCAGACCACACAATCCCAAGCAGAACACACACAATCCCAAGCAGACACAATCCCAAGCACACACACAATCCCAAGAGACACCACACAATCCCAAGCAGACACACACAATCCCCAAGCAGACACACACCCAATCAAGCAGCACACACAATCCCAAGCAGACACACACAATCCCAAGCAGACACACACAATCCCAAGCAGACACACACAATCCCAAGCTTCCCCAGGACACACCACGAATCCCAAGCAGACACCACAATCCCACAAGCAGACACACACACAAGCAAACTTTCTCCCCCCCCCTCCCCCCGGCCAACCCTTGCTCCTCGGCTGATGGCACCAAAGTTTGTCTTTCCATCCCGACAAGATCAATCATCATGTTTATTATTTACTATTATTATTATTATTATTATTATTATTATTATTATTATTATTATTATTATTATCATCATCATCATCATCATCATCATATTATTATTATTATTATTATTATTATCATTATTATCTCATCATCATCATTATCATCATCATCTCATCATCATCATCTCATCATTATTATTATTGTTACTTTAATTATTATTATTATTATTATTATTTTATTATTAACCGATTATTATCATTATTATCATCATCATCATCATCATCAATCCCATCATCAATCATCATTCATTCATTATTATCATTATTATCATATTATATTATATTAATTATTATTATTATTATTATTATATATTATTATTATTATTATATTATATTATTATTATTATTATTATTATTATTATTATTATTATTATTCATTATTATATTATTATTATTTATCATTATTATTATCATCATCATCATCCTTATTTTTTTCTGTTTTTTTTATGTATTCTCGTGGTCTTACAGTTTGTGTGTCTGTCTGTATTTTTGTGTATCTCTTTTCTTTTTTTTTTTTTTTTTTTTTTTTTTCATACGCGCGCGCTCTCTCTTCTCTTCTTTCTTCCTCTCTCTCTTCCCCCACCCCCCTCTTTCTCTCTTCCGTTGAGATCCCCCTCCCCCCTCTCTCTCTCTCTTTCTCCTTCGCTCCGTCTCTCACTCATTCTCATCCTCTATTTGTGATTCTCTGTTTCTGTGTCTGTCTCTCTATCTGTATTTCTCTCACTCTCATTCACTCTTTCTTTCTTTGTGATACTCTTCTTCTGTCCTCTGTCTCTGTCTGTTTATTTTTTCTCCGCTATCTCTCTCTCTCGTCTCTCTCTCTGTTCTCTCTCTTTCTCTCTCTCTCTCTCTCTC
>NW_020870669.1:774866-777366 GCF_003789085.1 Penaeus vannamei | reverse complement strand
GAAGTAAGAAGGAGGTAAGGAGAGGAAGAAGGGAGAGGAAAGAGAGATAAGGGGGAATAGGAGAAGAAAGAGAGGATGTAGGTAGCTCTGGCGGGCATCAGTTTAAATTAATTTGAAAGCTAAATTTTTTTTCCTTGGAAAGGACCCCACCCCCCCCGACCTCCCCGCAGCTGCTGCCGCCCCGCCCTCTCAAAGTCAAATGAAGGGGGGTTGGGGGGAAAGGAGGAAGGGAAAAGGGGGCGGGGCTCGGTAGCTGAGGGGCGGGGAGGGAGTCGGTAGGGGAGGGGGGAGGGTGGGGCGGAGGTCGTGGTGGTTGGTGTTGTGCGGTTGGTGGGTGTAGGTTGGTTGTGGTGTTGGTGTGGGCGTGGTCGCGGTTTGATGGTATTAAGTAGGCCGGTGGTGTAGGGGAGGGGAGGGGCGAGGGTCCGTAGGTGGGGGGGGCGGGGGGGGCCAGTTGTTTTAGTGTGTTAGTGGTAGGAGGGAGGGGGCGGCGGGGTGGGGCTTCGGTTCCAGGGGTAGGGGAGGGGGGAGGGGCGGGGGGGCGTAGGGAGTCTACTCTAACGTCTCTCCTTACCACTTCCTAAGGAACCGGTGACGGCCATGGAGTCCCAGTGAGCTACACACTGCTGCGATTGCTCGCCTCCTTAGTATTGTCCGAGTGGTGGAATCCGGATGAGCGGGTGTGCATGTTGAGGGCTGTCCCACATTATTCCGAACAATCTCAGAGGTAAAAATCACCCCCGTGCCTGCATCTCTGGAGCAGCAGAGGCTCATGCTTTGTTTGACTGGGTATGGACGTAGTTATTGCGAGAGGTCGAGTGGTGGAGTAGGCGTTCTGTGGTCGTGTTGAAGGCTGTGGCTGATATGAGTTGCGCTGGGATGTGCAGGTTCGGAGACGATGCTAGGCGGCGACATGACCTTTGGTAGTATTATGTGATGCCGATCATATTGACGCACGCCTGCTGTGGAGAGGGAGTGTTACGACCGGAAGAAGGGCAGGAGGTACAAGGGACAAGAAGACGGCAGGCTGGGACGGAGGAGTGGAGGAATGGTGGGAGAGGAGGAGGAGGAGGGAGGAAGGTTGAGGGAGGAAGGAAAGGGAAGTGTGGAGATGAATATGAGGAAAGAAGCAAAAGAAAGGAGAAAGAAGAAGGTGTGTGGGGTAGAGGAGGAGGACGAGGAAAGGAGAGGAAAGAAATATGGGAGGGAGGAGAAAAAAGGAAGGTGGAAGGAGGTGGTGGGCAGGGAGAGGAGGAGGATGAATTTGAGAAGAGGAGGGGGAGAAGAGGGAGCTGAATAGGGATTAAGGAAGGACGAGAGAGGGAGAAGGAGAATACAGAGTAGGAAGAAAGGTTACAGCGAAGAGAGGGAGGAGAGAACAGAAAAGGAAGAGGACGCCGAGCAATTGTTAGTATCTAAAATGAAGTCAAGCGAGTGAGGAGGGAACCGTGATGCGTTCTTTCGGCAGCGTTCAATCAGGTCGAGAAGAGAGAAGAGAAGAGAGAGAGGCGGAGCGAGCGAGGAAGAGGGCGAAGCGCGCTCGCCCGAGTGGGGGTCGGAGGAGCGCGGTTGGTAATGGGGAGTGCGTAATCACTGTTTCTGTGCAGCACGTGACCTCGCTTGCCCCCTGCGCCCTTGCCCCCCAAGACAACTGGATGGCAATCGCTTGTTTTGGTCCGTATGGTTATTTGTTGGTGGCCCATATTCGTCAAACGATTTTTAGGATCAAAGGGCGCTTCCTATTAAGCCACATATTATTCTAGAATGTGGACTAGTTAGCTACCCCTTGTCTGTGTATATAGATTCACCGATGTTTGTCTCATCTGTACGCGGCAAAGCCCCCACCCTACGACAGATAGTACCCCTCCACAAGCTGGGTAGATGGGATGTTGTTGCGAAAGGAATTTCTTTCGTCGACCTGGAATGAACGTTGGTTGATCGCCTTCTTTCAAGATTGAGTATCTAGTGGTGGATGGATTTTCTTTAATCTTCGTAATAGCTGCGTGCGATCGGGAATATGCTGTACACGCGCGTGGCGCATAGACATGAGCAGATTTTTTTTATGCCGCATTATATATATATATATATATATATATATATTAGTATGTATATATTTATATATAAATATATATATATAATATATACTATACATTATATACATATATATATATATATATATATATATATATGTTATAATTATATAATATATATATATATAATTATATAAATATATATGTGTGTGTGTGTGTGTGTGTGTGTGTGTGTGTGTGTGTGTGTGTGTGTGTGTGTGTGTGTGTGTATGTATGTATGTACAAACGTACACACACAAATGCACACACATATAAATGCATTTATATATTTGAGGGATCAATGAAATAACACGCATTTTATATACTTAGTCTTTCTTAATATTTTTTTGAATATCTAATACATCTTGTAAAGACGACATCCCAGTTTATCAGACCCAATACTAACCTCTGTGTCCCTTTCTTGGATGAAA
>NW_020870669.1:762366-764866 GCF_003789085.1 Penaeus vannamei | reverse complement strand
ATTACTATTGTTATTGTTATATGTATTATCTTTATCATCATTATTGTTATTACTTTTATTATTTTCATTATCATATCTATTGCTGTTATCATTATCATTATTATTATCATTATTATTATTATCATTATTATTATATTATATTATTATATCATTATTATTATTATTATTATTATTATTATTATATATATTATTAATTATTTTATTATTATTATTATTATTTTCATTATCATTATTATTATTATTATCATTGTTACCATCATCATCATTATTATTATTACTGTTACTCCTCCTACTACTACTATTATCATTATCATTATTATTATCATCATTATTATCATTATTACTATCATCATTATTATTATACTATTATTATTATTCATCATTATATATTATTACTGTTATCATTATTATTGCTATCATTATCAATATCATTATAATTTTTTTCATTATTATTCATATTTCTATTGTCATTATCAATAATAATTATTATTGTTATCATTTTTTCTTCATTATCATTGTTATAATTTTTTCTTCATTATTATTGTTATCACTTTTCATTATTATTATTGTTATTATCAGTAACATGACTGTTACTATCACTATTCTTATTATCATTTTTGTTATTATTGTTATCATTATCAGCATCATCATTATCATTATTATCAGCATCATCATCATCATTATCATTATCTTTATTATCATTATTACTATCATTAATGTAATTATTAGTAATATTACTATCATAATTATTACCATTATCAACATTGTCATAATGATCATTTTCATCTTTAATAAAAGTAGGATCATAATCATCATCACAATTCTAATCCTTTATTACTACAATTCCTTCGTTCAATTATGTGCATATAGTCTAACAATATTTATTTTTTTCCCTCTCTTCTGCTCATATATATATATATAAATAATATATATATATATTATATATATATATATATATATATATATATATATATATGTGTGTTGTGTGTGTGTGTGTGTGTGTGTGTGTGTGTGTGTGTGTGTGTGTGTGTGTGTATATATATATATATATATATATTATATATATATATATATATATATATATATATATATATATATTATATATATATATATATAGTATATATATATATATATATATATTATATATATATATATATATATATCATATATATATTATATATATATATATATATATATATATATATATATATTACATTGATCAAGGGACAAGGAGAAGGAAGAAAAAGAAGACATAAGAAAGAATAGCAACCAGAGCGGTAGGGGGGAGGAGTTGACAAAGGAAGGGAGGGGGGGAGGTGGCACAGGAAAGGTCAGGAGAGTGCCAGGTAGAAGGCTCAGTGCCCGACCGCTGGCACAGGTAGGTAAATCTTAACTCCCTCGTCGCTGAGGGTGTGCGCTTTTCCTACTGCCGTCACCTTCTTTGCCGCTTATTTAACCCTTTCTTGGTGTAAATCATCCTTGTGTTGTCCTCACGTCAGCTGTTCGTAATGCCCGAGGAAATGACTCGATCATGTGATAGGCAGGGAGTCACGTGACGGGAGAATGCGGGCGTGGGGAAGGGGGATGCTGTGTGGGCGTTCATCTCGCGGAAGATTCCTGTGTTGTTTGTGATTCTGGCGAGGGCTGTTGTCACGGCGGTGTCAGGGCGAGGTTGCACTTGCGCCGAATCATTCACACTCGTGCGCCTATGTGAACACGCTGCATGCGCATGCAAACAGACATAGATGTACATAAACACACACATGTGCAGACACACACGGACACACATATACATATTTACACAGGCACACACATACACATATTTACACACGCACACACATACACATATTTACACACGCACACACAGAAACACACACACACACACAGAAGCACACACACAGAGAAACACACACACCAGAAACACACACAAAGAGAAAACACACACACACAGAAAACACACACACAAAGAGAAAACACACACACAAAGAAACACACACAAAGAAACACACACGCACACGCGTATGCACACTCAAGCAAGGGAGCGTTTTTTGCATGCTGTCACTCCCACAAGCAATATCCTTCGCAAACTGCTAATGCCGACGGACTTTGCAAAGCCTCACAAGTTCCACAGCAGGTCTTTGAAGTCCGAATGTAGTTGCTGCCATTGTCTTTGCTGCCGCTGTCGTTGTTTTTTGTTGGGCAGCAGAGCGGTATATGGCAACCGAGGACGTCTAGACTTTCAAGGATAGGTTTCGACGTCGCGTGTGTACGCTGTGTGTGCGTGTGTGTGTACGTGTGTGTTTCTGTACGTGTGTGTTTCTGTACGTGTGTGTTTCTGTACGTGTACGTGCTGTACGTAATATATGCACATGAATGTATGTTTGTTTTTTATGCTTGGTTATGTATGTATATGTGTATTTCCGCGTGTGTATACTCATGTTTGCATACACGCGTTCATGTAGATCTTCGTGTATGCATGTACGTCCATACGTTCGCCAGA
>NW_020870669.1:747366-749866 GCF_003789085.1 Penaeus vannamei | reverse complement strand
CAATAATGATATTAATAACATTAATGATAAAACTGATCTTATTCGTAATAATAATGTAAAGATGATGAAAATAGTAATGATGATAATAATGACAATGATAATATAAGAACAATAACATGATCATAAATAATAACAATAATATAAAGCAGTAATAATAATAATAATGATACTAATAATGATGATGATAATGATAATAAATGAAAAAAATTATACTAATGATGATAATCATGATTATAATGAATAAAAATAGGAATAGGAATGATAATAATAATAAAAATAATGATGATAAAACGAACAATGATAATGATAATGATAACACCAACAACAATGACAACAACAGCAGCAGCAACAACAAGAACCTCAAAAACGATAACAATAATAACATAATTAAAAATAATAATCCAATCAAGTACTTTTATTATCAGAATTCTCATCCTGACTGCTGCTAGAATCATGCATCGTCAGCGTGGCTCTTATCATTGTTGTTATAAGTAGCACCAGCTATATATATAAAGAGAGAGAGAGAGAGAGAGAGAGAGAGAGAGAGAGAGAGAGAGAGAGAGAGAGAGAGAGAGAGAGAGAGAGAGAGAGAGAGAGAGAGAGAGAGAGAGAGAGAGAGAGAGAGAGAGAGAGAGAAAGAGAAGAGAGAGAGAGAGAGAGAGAGAGAGAGAGAGAGAGAGAGAGAGAGAGAGAGAGAGAGAGAGAAGAGAGAGAGAGAGAGAGAGAGAGAGAGAGAGAGAGAGAGAGAGAGAGAGAGAGAGAGAGAGAGAGAGAGAGAGAGAGAGAGAGAGAGAGAGAGAGAGAGAGAGAGAGAGAGAGAGAGAGAGCAGAGAGAGAGAGAGAGAGAGAGAGAGAGAGAGAGAGAGAGAGAGAGAGAGAGAGAGAGATGTAGTATTATATCATTATGAAAATAACATCCTTGTTGGCAAAATCATTATTTCATCTTCATCGATATACTTATCATCATTACAATAACTTTACTATGGCTGTAGGTTTTGAAGGTATACTGAATAAAATGAAAGCGTTTCCTTTTCCTTTCAGCTGTCGGAGTAACGGGATTTTGGGGCGAATACACTAGAGCCAAATTTGCAGAACACGGAAAATGTTGACCTATTTCATAATTTCTCATTTCGGTGATGATCATGACAAAGAGATTCCAAACAACTGCTCAGGCGGAACATGCGCAGACCTCAACCCCGTTTTTTGTTTCGGCCATTCACACGTGGTCATTCATGTTTCTTTACTAAGTTACTATCTTACTTCGAAGTGGTAAATAGTCTGCCCGATTGCTAATAGTGTGTTGTGGTTTCTAAGGTATGCTTTCGTGTCAAAAGTAAGCAGAAGATACAAACTCTTTGTTGTGTATCAGAAACTGTGTTGTAAGCCATTGAGTAACAGAGAACGTCACAATTGTAGGGGATACTTTTCCAAAACACAAACACGTGCGACGTAATGATTTGAGAGTTACTCCTTGGAATGTGCTGAGCCTAGAGTAGCTAGAGTGTTAGTAGTCTTCTCTCTATCTTCTTCTCTCTCTCTCTCTCTCTCTCTCTCTCTTCTTCTCTCTCTCTCTCTCTCTCTCTCTCTCTCTCTCTCACCCAACCCCACCCATTCCTTTCCCAACTCCAAAAGGAAGTCAACTATATCCAAAAATACTTATGAACATAGTATTTCATTCGGGCGAAAGAGGGAAACGAAGGATTACATTTCTCCGGCGCGAAAGGCACGTGGTCACGATCCCGCCCCGAGACAAAGGCAAGGGAACCGAGAGGCGTCGCTTCCCCGCTCGCGTCGCCTCCTCTTGGGGAACGTCGGTTGGTCTCCGGGGTTTCGCCGTCGCTTCCCTCGCGGTTCGGGTCGTTGGATGTGGAGCGTTGCGGTCGGTGAGGATAATAGTACGTGATGAATGATTTTGGTGATGATGATTTTGATGGTGATGATGAATGGTGGTGATTTTGGATCGTGGTGATAATGATGGGGTGGTGGTGGTGATGATGGTGATTGGTTATGGTGGTGGTGGTGATGATTATGATACTGATGATAATGACTAATATCATCAGCAACAACAAAAACTAATAACAATTTCAAGACGAATGATTAATAATGACAATAAGATTATTAATCAAAGATAGTGCAAGTAATAAAATTGTATAGTAGAATGCTGTAGAATGAATAACTTTTCCACCTCCAGCATAGTTGCCGCAGCTTCAGTATACATTACCATAGCAACATCTCCGTTGCTGAGCGTAATCTGATCCTTAATGGCATTTCCATCTCTTACGCAACAAAGACATACTGTTCTTCGCAGCATAAGAGTTACGTACCCTTAAAAAGTTGCCGATTTTACTGTGAATATCTGTAGCCTCTACGAAAAGGCAAATCTAGAAGTAAAAAAAAAAAAAAAAAATTACATAGGAAAGCAAAGAGACATGAGATGTAATCATATACACGAGGGTTCAACGGATGTTATATATGTTATGCAACGCCATATTGTTGATTG
>NW_020870669.1:689866-714866 GCF_003789085.1 Penaeus vannamei | reverse complement strand
GGAAAAAAAACATACGCTCACATACATAGACAATAAAGTACACAGGAAGAAAGCAGATAATAAAATACACAGTAAAGAAACACACACAAAAAAAAAATCTAAAAAAAAAATCTAAAAAAAAAAATCCGGAAAAGGAGACGAGAAAAACACAAGTTGTGTCCGTCACGCCCTTGAAACTTCTTCTGACGGCGGCGCTGTGGGTGCGGGCGTCTGGCAACTTATCTCGCGTCGTCAGGCAGCGCTGGCACCCGGATGCTCGCCCACAGCTTCCGGAAGTCGAGGAATGTGGGCGGGGTGGGGCCTCGCGCACTGATTGTGTGTGCGTGTGTGGAGGAGACGCTGTGAGTGAGTGGGAAAGAGGGAGGGAGGGAGGGAGGGGGGAGGGTGAAGGGATAAAGGGAGGGTAGGGGAATAAAGGGAGGGGAGGGAAGGGAAGGGAGAAAGGGAGAAGGGAGGGAGGGAAGGAGGGTAGGGGGAAGGGAGAAAGGGAGGGAGGGAAGAAGGGAAGGGGAAGGGAGGGAGGGAAGGAGGGTAGGGGAGGGGGAGGAGGGAGGGGGAAGCAGGGGTAGGGGATGGGAGAAGGGAGGGAGGGAGGGTAGGGGAAGGGAGAAAGGGAGGGAGGAGGGAAGGAGGGAAGGGGAAGGGAGGAGGGGATTAAGGAGAGAAGAAGGAGGAGAAATGGAAGGAAGGAGGGTAGGGGAAGGGAGGAAGGGATAAAGGGAGGAGATGGGAGGGAGGAAGGGAGGGGGAGGTAGGAGTAGAGAAGGAGGCAGGAAGGTAGGGGGAGGGAGCAAAGATGGGAGAGAGGGAATGAAGGAATGAGGGAGGATAGGGGAAGGGAGAGAGGAATAAGGAAATGAGAAATAGATGGATGGGGAGGGGAAGAGAGAAAGAGAAAGCAAACGAGAGATAGATGAAAGAAAGAAGGGAAAGAAAGGAAAAGCCCAAATAGACAGAAAGAAGGGGAAGGAAAAAAAACGAAACAAGAATGGGTGAATATAAAGAAGAAGGACAGAAGAGAGAGAAGAATAAAAGAACCGTGACTGTAGGGAACAAAAGGGACAATAGATGGCGTTGGAAGATCATCCGAGGCACTGTCGTCCTTACTTTCCTTTCCCGCTTTTGGCACTGTATCGGCCGGCTCCGTGGCACTCGGGTTCCAACAGCAAGCGAGTACGAGATTCAGACACTTCGGCGACTGAAATGTGTGAAATAAGATGAAATAATCATAATAGATAGATAGGGAAATAACGTGTTAGATTTAGGCAAATATATAATAATAAAAAAACATTTATTTTAGGTCGACATACTGACATTCTTCTCTCTCTCTCTCTCTCTCTCTCTCTCTCTCTCTCTCTCTCTCTCTCTCTCTCTCTCTCTCTCTCTCTCTCTCTCTCTCTCTCTCTCTCTCTCCTCTCTCTCTCTCTCCCTCCTCTTCTCTTCTCTCTCTCTCCTCTCTTCTCATCTCTTCTTCTTTCCTTCTTTTCCTTCTCTTTTTGTGATGATTCGTGAAATTCGAAGAAATGAGAGACAAACATTATGTGGGGAGTAATCTGAACGGAAGGATGGAATTTGGAAAAAAAGAACGTTTCCTTGAAAGATATAGATGGCTGAGTTTTGAAGTCTGTTTGTCTAATAATATCACCTAAAACAAATTAACTATTAGGTGCATAACAATCAATAATATATTTCTTAAGATTTAGGTAATAAATTGAGAACAAAATAAACGCATCGATGAATAAATTAGATAGATAATGATAAAGAAAAATGATTTTTTGATTTGCATTTAGGGCCGTTATGTAATGCTTGAGATATATCCTAGTTTCCCCTGAAAAGAGAGCACGGGGTTCTGTCATGAGGTTCTCTGAAATATATTAAAGGTGCCATGAGTGTGCAGTCACCCCCCTACCCCCCTCTCCTCCCTCCCCCTCTCTCTCCTCCCCCGTCTCCCCGCCCTCGCTCTCTTCCCACTCCTACTACAACCCACTCCCACATTATCCTCCTCTTTATCGTGGCGTTTTCCTTTCCATTCTCTCTCTCTCTTTTGCTTATTCCTTCGATTCCTCTTCCTTCTTTCGCCAGGGCATTATTTTTCTCCTGTTTTTTTCTCTCCCTTCTTCCCTCTTATTTCTCCTCCCTGCTCCTTTTTCCTCTTTCTTTCTTATTATCACTCCTCCTCCTTTTCCTCGTCTCAATTCTTCTTCTTCATTCTTCTTCTTTTCTGCATCGTCTTCCTCCATAGCTCCTTCTCCGTCCCTCTTTCATAATATCAACACGCACTGGCATTTTTTGCATACTTCGGATGCACGCTCTACCCTTCTTAAATCTTACCCAACTCCTTCTCCTCCTCCTCCTCCTCTTCCTCCTCCCTCCTCCCTCTGCATCCGTATCATGCCTCTCTCCTTACTCCTTTCCCTCCATTCTCCTTCTCGCTCCTGCCTCTCCGATATCCTCCTACCTCCTGCATCCCATCTGAACCACCTGCGGCCTATTCCTGCCCTTCCTCCTCCGCCCTTTGCACCTCCTCTCACCTTCCTCTTCCTCCCTCTCCTCCTCTCGACTACATCCCTCTCTCTCCCTTATGTCCTTCCTTCCTCCTCTCCTATCCTCCCTCCTCCTCCCTTCTCCTCCTCTTCCTTACCTTCCTTCTCCCTTCCTCGCCTCCCTCCTCTCCTCCGTCTTCTCCTCTCCCTACTCTCCTACTCTCTTCCCTCTTCTCCTACCTCTCCTCTCCTCCTGCTCCTCTGTCCTTCACCTTCTTCTCCCCGTCGTCCTCCTTCCCTCCTCCTCTTCCCTCCCCTCCCTCTCCTCCCTCTCTCCTTCTTCTCGCTATTCCTCCTCTCCTCCTCCCTCTCCCTTCCTTCCGTCTTCAGACCTCCTTCTCCCTCTTCGTCTCCTCCCTCTCCTCTTCGTCCTGCCTCTCCCCCTCTTTCCTCCTCTCTTCCTTTCTCTCTATTTCTCTGCCTCCTCCCTCTCCTCCTCGTCCTTCACTCCTTCTCCCCTTCCTTCCTCACCTCCGTCCCCCTCCTCTTCTCCTCGCCTCTCCTCCTCTCCTCCTCTCTTCTCCTCTCCTCTTCCTCCTATTCCTCCCTCTCCTTTCCGCCTCCGCGCAGTCAAGTCAAGGTCAATCGCAAGCGTCTTTCGATTATCTTCTCTTTCCTCATTCTTTATCCATTGAATCTGTATTGCAAATCATTCATCCATCTCATGCGTTCTACTCATTCATTCATATATATTTTTTTGTTTGTTTGTGTTGTTTGTTAATTCTCACGGGTTTTAAGCTTTATTTCGTGGTCGTTTTTTGGGCAAGATGTTGGGGAAGAAACACGAGCCTGTTGAGTCAGTTGATATTTTGGCGTTTTCCTCCCCATCTTTCTCTCTCTCTGGCCTTTCTTCTCTCTCTCTCTCTCGCTCTCTTCTCTCTTCTATCTATCTATCTCTCTCTCTCTCTCTGCTCTCTCTCTCCTCTCTCTCTCGTCTCTTCTCTCTCATCTCCGTCTTCTCTCTCTTCTTTCTTCTTCTTCTTCGTCTATTCATCTTCTCTCTCTTTCTCTCTCTCTCTCTCTCTGGTTCTCTCTTCTCTCTCTCTCGTCTCTCTCGTCATCTCTCGTCGTCTCTCCTCCTCTCTCTCTCTCTTTTCTCTTTGCTCTCTCTCTACTTCTACATATATATTATATATATATAGTATATATATATATATATATATATATCATCTAAATATATATATATTGCTATATATATATATATATAACCATTATCATATATATATATATTATATATATATATACATATTATATATATATATATATATATAGTATTATGATATATATATATATATTATAGTATATATGTGCGTGTGGTGTCTGTGTGTGTGTGTGGTTGTGTGTGTTTGTGTGCATGTGTGTTTCTCCCTGCTCCTCTCATCATTCTCTGTATACCTGTCTCATTTACTCTCTGGTCTTCTGTGGCTCTGTGCTATAGCGTCTCTCTCGTCTTCTCATCTTCTTCTCTTCTCTTCCTTTCTCTACGCCAGTCAATCTGTATATATATATATATATATATATATATATCATATATAGTATATATTAATATAATATATATATTATATATATTATATAATTATATATTTGTTTTGCTATATATATGTAATATAACGTGTGTGTGTTTTCATTCTCTGTCATTCTTCATAGGTTAGTGTGCAACAGCTCAGCAGATCGTGGTGGTGTCGCCAATTAAAATCGACCCTGAAAATAACTCTTCTTCTCTCTCTCTCACTCTTCTCGGTCATTCTCTCTCTCTCCCGTCCCGCTCTCCTTCGTCGTCTATCTCTCTTCTCCGCTCTCTTCATCCTCTATCCTCTCTACTGCTCTCTATGCTCTTCTCATCTTCTCCTTCATCAACTTTCTGTGTTTGTGTGTGTCGTGTGCTGTATGTGTGTGTGTGTATGTGCGTGTGTGTGGGGGGGGGGTGGTCATGTGTGTGTCTGGTACCCTCGTCTCTCTCTTCTCTCTCTCCTCTCTCCCTCTCTCGTCTCCTCTCTCTCCTCCTCTCTCTCCTCCTCAGTCTCTCTCTCTCTCTCCTCTCTCGTCCTCTCTCTCTCTCTCTCTCATCTCTCTTTTCTCTCTTTCTCTCTTTCTCCTCTCTCTCTCTCTTTCTCTCTGCTCTCTCTCTCTTCTCTTCTCTTCCGCTCTCCATCAGTGACCTCCCGTCTCATCTCTCCCGGTCCTACCTCTCCCATCCAACTCCATCGCTCGTCCTCTCTCCCTACGCTCCATGTCTCATCTCCCTCTCATTCTCAATCTCTCACCTCGGATCTCCATCTATCCTCCTCCTCTCCTCTCTCTCCTCGCCCATCTCCCTCCTCTCTCTCTCTTCTCTCCCTCCTCTCTTCTCTCTCCTCTCCTCCTCTCTCTCTCTCCTCTCTCTCTCTCTCTCTCCTCTTCTCTCTCTCCCTCCTCTCCTCCTCTCTCTCCATCTCCTCTCTCTTCTCTCTCCCTCAGTCTCTCTCGTCTCTCCTCCTCTCTCTCTCTCTCTCTCTCTCTTCTCTCACTCATCTCTCTCTCTCTCTCTCTCTCTCTCTCTCTCTCTCTCTCTCTCTCTCTCTCTCTTCTCCTCCTCCCTCTCCCTCCCTCCCTCCCTCCCTCCCTCCCTCCCTCTCTTCTCTCTCTCTCTCTCTCTCTCTCTCTCTCTCTCTTCTCTCTCTCTCTCTCTCCTCTCTCTCTCTCTCTCTCTCTCTCTCTCTCTCTCTCTCTCGCTCGCTCCTCTCTCCTCTCTCTTTCTCTCCTCCTCTCTCCTCTCTCTCTCTCTACCTCTCTCTCATTCTCTCCTCACTGCCAGAGGACCAGGGACACCGCACAGCAGCAAGGACCCCGCATCTGGCAGTTGCGAGAACCTAATCTATTTAAGCAACACGCAAGACACGTACATACGTACAACAATTTGATTATACCATTAAAACCGACCCAATCACACAGTACATACATACCGCATTTGATATATCCACACATTTGAAATCACATAAGCGAATTACACGTACATCTTTAGCAACACTCAATCATTATACATAATACACACATTTACGCAATTACACATACATACATACGTACACAACATTTGATACCACATTTGAAATACATAAGCAGATATTATGTACACTCTTTAAGCAACACGCAAGCACAATAAAATAAAGTACACACACATTTGATATACACACATTGCAAATACTTAAGCAATACACACTGTACATCTTAAGTAACACGCAATTAAGCTACATCATACGTACCAGGATATTTGATATACAACACATTGAATACGTAAGCAAATATACATGTACATCTTTAAGCAACACGCAATTAACACATACATACATACGTACACATATTTGATATACACACATTTGAAATACATAAGCAAATATACATGTACATCTTTAAGCAACACGCAATTACACATACATACATACGTTCACGCAATTTTTTGATATAAACACGTTTGAAATACATAAGCAGATATACACGTATATACCATCCCACATGTAAACACAGTTATATAAACCATACTGTATAAAGCACAAGCAGCTAACATATAGACATAACATGTACACATATAGATGCACACACACACACACACTCATAGAAACGCACACAGTCGAATCACATGCAACTGTAAAGAAATAAAGTTGCACATGATGTCAAGCTGATAGTCAGTATTAAGCTTTGAGAGGTTTACTAGCTTTTACTAATGATAAGTTACAAAGTATTTGATGATGGCTGCTCTCCTGGTGGATGTTCAGGTGCCAGAGCTGTGAGGATGTGGTATTTTGTAATGTTACTGCTCTTCTTTCTTCCGTCCTTCTCTCTCTTTCTTTCTCCTTCTATCTCAATCATGTATTTCTCCACTGGGTTTTGTCTGCCTCTCTCTCACTTTCTCTGTCTGTGCTGTCTGTCCTGTTCTCGTTCCTCTCCTCTCTCCCGTATGGACGATAGTCTCCTCCTCTCATCTCTTCCTCTTTCTCTCTCCTTCTCGTTCNACTTCGAATAAAGTGAACAATACATAAGAGCCAAAATACGTGTAAAAACTGATCTGTGTATAGACGAGAGCAGTGTGCGGGGTGCAATTACAAACATACACTTAACGTACACACCAATTTTGAGTATAACCACGTTATGAAAAATACATAGAGCATATACACGTATAGTACTTCCCACAGCATGTAACCACAGTGCATCATAACCATTGACGTGTGATAAGACAAGCACGCGTAGAACGTATATAGACCATAAGAATGTGCGTGGGTACACGCATTACTTAGAATTTCACACACATCACACACACTCATTAGAAACGCACACAGTCGAATCACTATGCCAAACTGTTAAAGAAATAAAGTTGCACATGATGATGTCAAGCTGATAGTCAGTATTAAGCTTCGGAGAGGTTTACTAGCTGTTTACTAATGATAAGTTACAAAGTATTATGATGTGATGCTGCTCTCCTGTTGGATGTCAGGTGCCAGAGCTGTGACGGATGGTGGGTATTTTGTAATGTTACTGCTCTTCTTTCTTCCGTCCTTCTCTCTCTTCTTCCCTTTCGTAGTCTCAGTGGTGTTTCGTTCGTCAGTTTGTCTGGCCTCTCTCTCGTCTGTCTTGTCGTGTCTCTCCTCTCTCTCTTCGTCTCTCTCCTTCTCTCTTCTCTCTCTCTCTCGTCGTCTCTCTCTCTCTCTCTCTCTCTCTCTTCTCTCTGTCTCTGCGCGTCTCTCGTGCTTTCTCTCTCTCCCTCTCTCTCTCTCTGCTCTCTCTCTCTCTCTTACTCTCTCTCTCTCGTCTCGTCTCTCTCTCTCTCTCTCTCTCTCTCTCTCTGTTCTCTCGTCTCTCGCTCTCTCTCTCCTCCACCTCTCCCTTTCCCTCTCCATTTCCATCTTCTCCCTTCCACCTCCTTCTCCATCTCCTCTCTTCTCCCTCTATCTCCCTTTCCCTCTCTCTCTCTTCCTCTCCCTCTCCCTCTCCCTCTCCCTGTCTTCATCTATCCATGCATCTATCTAAATCTCTCCCACTCGCTGGACTCCGCACAAAGGGAACCAAGATTGATAGCTGATGAAGTCAATCGCTCGCCTTTGATCAAGCAGACTCGGTTCAACTCTGACTTCCAGGTAACAAGACGAGGTAGTTGATTTAATCGTAATTTTGATGTGATCGTGATTCTGACGTGCGATGCCGGGGTGATCGACGGATATCGTGGGTGAGTGTCGGGTGTGACTGTGTTTTGTGTTTTTTTGTTTGTTTGTTTGGAGTGAATGGGTTATTTGTTCTTGTTAAGGGTTTGTTTGTTGTAGTTTTTGTGTGGGTTGACTGTGTTTTGTGTGTTTTTGTTTGTTTGTTTGTTTAGCGTGAATGGGTTTGTTATTTAGTTATGGGTTTTGTTTGTTGTTAGTTTTTGTGGTGTTGACTGTTTTTTTGTGTGTTTTTGTTTGTTTGTTTAGCGTGAATGGGTTTGTTATTTGTTCTTGTTAAGGGTTTGTTTGTTTGTTGTTGTAGTTTTTTAGTTGTTTGTATCGAGTAAAGGAAATATAGATCAGTGGGTTTTGTATTGTTTTACGATAATGGTTTAAAATTTATTTGCTTGAAGGCAACTTGGAGGTCGAGGTTAAATTTGTCTGTGGCAATACATAACCGTGTTTTGATGTCCTTGGCTCTTTTTTTTTTCTTTCTTTTGTTTTGTTGTTTTTGTACACGAGCCTCGCCTGTTATGAATACAAAGAAACAAAGCGTTCGCAGAAATGCCATAAAAAGACACAAAGAAAGGAAGACAGGAACGGCTACCGAGATTTCACAAGGAGGTGCATCCACGCACACAGACATACGTACACAAGACATGCACACATACGCACATGGGAAAGATCCACATGCTCAGGTGCGCACATGACCAACCACATAGATACGCATGGTAACATGACACGCGTACACATATGAACAAAACATGCAGACACGTGGCAACACTTGTATATTCTATGTATATATATATGGTAATGTTAAGTAGGAGAGATGGATAGAATAAAAGAGAATATATATATAATTATATATTATATATATATATATATATATATATATATATATATATATATATATATATATATAATATATATATATATATATATATATATATTATATATATATATATATAATATATATATAATATATATATAATATATATATAATATATATATATATATGTATATATATATATATATATATATTATATATATATATATATATATATATATTATATATTATATATATATATATATATATATATATATATATATATATATATATATATATATATATATATATATATATATATAATATATATTATATTATGTATATATATAATATATATATAATATTATATATATATATATATATATATATATATATATATATATATTATATATATATATATATATATATATACGCTCACTGATCTCTTTTCATTCCTTAACCCCCCCCCCCCGCCCCTGTTCCATCTCTCCTCCATCCTCCTTAAACAAGTACCATACCACGTACACACAATATCGCCTAAACACACACAAATACACACACAAACACACAGACACTAGCAAGATTTTCCTCAAGTGGCGCAACACTCATAACTACGACCAGACGTCTCATGTGTACATTTCATACGCACACACGAATACACACACTCGCTTACACTCGCAAGGTAAGTACTGTTAACCGTAAACAGCCTTAGAATATAAACAAATGTCTATTGTTGTGATATGAACCTTAACCAACGTTTTGCTTTGTCTAAGTTGTGCTCTTGGTCTGTTTTGTTTTTGTTTTATTTCGTTTTTTTTTTGTTTTTGCGTTTTGTTTTTGTTTTATTTCTTTTTTTTTGTTTTTGCTCTGTTTTGTTTTTTAACTTGTTTATTTCTTTTTTGTTTGTTTTTGTTTTTTGTTTTTGTTTAACTTGTTTTATTTCTTTTTTGTTTGTTTGTTTGTTTGTTTTTGCTCTGTTTTGTTTAACTTGTTTTATTTCTTTTTGTTGTTTTGTTTATTATTTGTTTTTTGCTCTGTTTTGTTTTTTTTATTTTCTTTTTGTTGTTTTTTGTTTTGTTTTGCTCTGTTTTTTTAACTTGTTTATTTCTTTTTTGTTTGTTTGTTTTTATTTGTTTTTGCTCTGTTTTGTTTAACTTGTTTTATTTCTTTTTTTTTTTTTTTTGTTTTGTTTAATTTTGTTTTGTTTTTGTTTTTGTTTTTTGCTCTGTTTGTGTTTTGTTTTTGTTTTGTTTTTGCTGTTTAATTTTGTTTTTGTTTTTGTTTTTGTTTTTGTTTTTTGTTGTTTGTTTTTTGTTTTTGTTTTTGTTTTTGTTTCACACCTCCGATGACGCAACACCTTAGCACGAATGCCTTACACGTACTGGTTACCAAGTGTATATAACCTTGGCGGTGCGTTGTCCTCTCCGCTGTGTCGTATGGCGGTCTGTGAGGTTTACAGAGTGTGTTTGTGAGAGTCTCTTTTCTGTCTGTCTGTGTCTGTCTTGTCTGTCTTTTTTTTCATTGGGGTTTGTTTTTCTTTCTTATCTATTTTTTCTTTTTTTTTTTCTCTTCTTTTCCCATTCCTTCCGTTCTGTCTTCTATTTTCTCTGTTTATCTGTCTGCAGGCTGTGTCTTGTCTGTCATGGGTCTTTTTGGTTCATTGTTTGGTTTTTCTTGTCTTATCTATTTTGTCTTCTCCTACCTGATTTCCCATTCCTTCCGTCTCTTCTTTCCTATTTCTCTTATATTATCTGTAAGAAATTGTGACCAGGGCTGTCATGTCTGTCTGTCTTCTATCTATCTATCTATTATCTATCTATCTATCTATTCTATCTATCTATCTATTTCCTATCTATCTATCTATCTAGTCTATCTATCTATTCTATCTATCTACCCTATTCTATCCACTATCTACCTATGGCTACCTAATATATCTACATTCTATCTACTGTAAACATCTCCCTCTCTCTCTCACCCTCTCCCTCTTCCTCTCCTTCTTTCCTTCCCTCACTCTCCCCTTCTCACCTCTCTTTCTGTGTTGAATGAGTGTATATGGGCGCCTCCAGGTCGAATCCCCGTATGAAGAGGCCCGTTGCTGTAGCGTTTAAAGAGTTGCGTTCCCGAAGCACTGTGCTTGACGTTGGGAACAGTCAGCTGTTAGAAACGCAGGACGCAATAATTAAAGTAGGTGGTTGAGATTTTCCATTTGTCAGAGAAATACATAGAAATAGACTGAAAAATGTTGCGAGTTAATAGTCAGAGCGCCTATCAGCTGGCACAGGTGTTTTGATACAAGGAACATCGTTTTTTTTTTTATGGCACACGTGTGTAGCTTGGGTGTATTCTAGACGGTCGGATTTTTGCTACGTCCTGGTCCTTTATTAAGTTGATTACTATCAAAAATGTGTCATTAGTAGTAGTAGATCAAGTTAAATAAGTCATGTATTAGTATAGTATAGTAGTAGTCGAAGTAAAAAGTAAGATAGATGGTTAAATCAAGGTAGTAGGAGGCAGTAGTAGTAGTTAGTTAGTAAGTTTTAGTAAGACGTAGATAGAGAAAAAAATAGTGATAGTAGTAGTAGTAAAAGTCAGTAGATGTAAGTAGTAGGAGGAAGTAGTATAGTCAGTAGTAGTAAGTTCCTTAGTTAGGACGTAGAAGAAGTAGTAGTAGTAGTAAGTAGTAGTAGTAATAGTAGGAAGAAGAAAAAGGTATTAGTTATAAGTAGTAGGTAAAAGTAAGAGAAGTAGAAAGTGAGTAGTAGTATTTGTTGTTGTTATGATGTAGTAAAGTAGTGGTGGTAGCCAGTTAAGTAGATTTAGCAGTAGATATCATTTATTAATTATTTTATTGCCATTATCATTATAATCATTATTGCTAGATCCCCTCAATTTCTTATTTCCTATTCTCAATAGTATCTCTTTATTTGTTCCGCCTAATCTTGTTAACGGTTGTCCTATTTATACTTTTCTCTGCTATTTCCTTTTCTTTCTCTTTTTCTCTCCTTTTTCTTTATGTGTTTTTACCCGTACCACTAAATGAATCCTCTCTCTCATCTTCTCTCTATCGTATCTATCTATTCTATTCGTACTCTAAATCTATCTATCTCTATCTCTATCTCTATCTCTATCTCTATCTCTCTTCTCTCTCTCTCTCTCTCTCTCTCTCTCTCATCTCTCATCTCTCTCTCTCTTCTCTCTCTCTCATCTCTCTCCTCTCTCTCTCTTTCTCTCTTCTCTCTTTCTCTCTCTCTCTCTCTCTCTCTCTCTCTCTCTCTCTCTCTCCTCTCTTCTCTCTCTCTCTCTACTCTCTTTCCTCTTCTCTCTCTCTCCTCTCTCTCCTCTCTCTCATACTCTCTTCTCCCTCCGTATGTGTGATGTGTCTTGTGGGCCTAAATATTTGCGTGCATGTAAAAGTGCGCACTTCATTATGTGTTGTGTGTCCGTGTACGGCTAAACATGTAAGTGCGTAGGTGGCCTAGTTATTTACGCAGAACATTTCCGAATAACAAAGGGATTAGCTGATTCTCCGCGAAACCCAATCTTATCAGACTTTAAGAAAACTTTACCCCTTTTTACCCACATATTAAGAAAATTAATTTTGATGAAATAAACAAAGTACATAAAAGATAGTATATAGGAGAGCAGAGTGGAGAGATAGAGACAAAGATAGAGAGCAGATAGAAAATAGATAGCTATATAATATAGATGAGAGAAGAAGAGAAAGAGACAAAGATAAGAGAGAGATAAATAGATAGCTATATATATATGTATACCTATATATATATATATATATAATATATATATATATATATATATATTAGAGAAGAGCGATGAGATGGGATGACAAGACGAGAAAGCAAAGCCCAGACTTGAAAAAAACGATGCAGAGAGAGAGAGAATGGGAGATTGGAAAGAGAGATCAGAGACGCTGAACGGAGACGAGAGCGTGACCATGGAGAGAGAGAAGAGAGACAGAAGAAGAGACAGAGTAGTGGATGGGACGGAGAGAAAGAAATATAGATAGATAGATAGATAGAAACATAGATAGATGGATAAGTTTCGATAGATAGATAGGTGAATAAAAGAAGAAATTATTAAAGAAATGGAAACTACCGAAAAAAAAAAAAAGAGAAAAAAAAGAGAAAACAGAAAGGGGATACCGATAAAAGGAACAGGACGAAGTGACAATGAGAGAAAAAAGAAAAATATAGTTTATTAATAAAATATGTTCAGGAAGCTCTGGTTTCAATGGAGGCAAGGAACTTTATTATACCAAAAAAAATTATATAAATATAATGTTTTTTAATAGGTTACTGCTTTGTGTTGTATAATTATTCTTATGAATCTGTAGATTCATTCAATATCAAATTCAGTATTTCCTGCGAGAAAAAATTATGATCTGCATCAGAAAGAAGATCACGAGGAAATCTTTCGATACTTAGGATGTAAAACAGTTTGGCGGAAATAATTGTCTTTTCTTCAAATAAATTACTAACAAAAATTGGAATTTGAAAGTCATCTTTGTTCAGACTGTAAAGGCCAGATAGTGCAACTATTTTTGTAAAGGCAAGTTCCAAATCAAAAGCCTATTAAAAGCTGAAACTAGTCTTCACACGCACGACACGACACACACATGCACACACACACCACGCATGACACACACACACACGCATACACACACACACACACGCATGACACACACACAAGCACGCACGAGCCACACATAAACACACACCACACACACTACCACACACAAACACACACACACACACACCACACACACCACACACACACACACACACACACATATATAATATATTATATAGTATATATATATATATATATATATATATATATATTATATATATATATATATATTATATGATATATATATATATATATATATATAATCACACCACACACATGTATGTGTGTGTGATTGGCTGATCACAGTGTTATTCATCTTCACTTTTATTTAACCTTCTTCTGTCGAACTGTAAATGATTCAATAATGACCGCAGTGCATACGATGATAAAGATAATTAGTTGAAATGAACAAATAAAAGAATGTTTTCCACTTGCATGCCGCATATACAAATACATTTTTGAAATAGTCAAAGTAACCAGGGGTCATTGGTGCTAAATGACGTGCAAATTTATACTTTTGAAAACTTTTGCAATTAATCAACAACACTGATCTTAATAGTCTTGTGCAGGAAATGGGATTCATATCAACATGAAAAAAATCTGAAATTTCACATGTTACAAATTACTCCTTTTAATATTATATGAAACTTTGATGATAATTTTAAAAAGTTTGCTTATAACATTCCTTTAAACGATGATAATGAAAATAAAAAAGGTTTATTCATAAAATCCGTTTAAACGAAAATAATAGCCACAATGAGAATTATTTTCAATTCTCATTGTGGCTATTTTCATTTTCATTTTTGTGTACACGTTATTGTGTTTGTGCTTGTATTCTTTTAAACGATTGTGGCAATGATAGAAAATATCTACTTATAACATTCTTGTGAACGATAATGAAAATGAATGTTTAAAAAGGTTTACTTATAGCATTCCGTTAAACGATAATGATAATATTTAAAAAAACATATTTAGTTATGGCATCCTTTTAAACGTTGATGATAACAATAATTAAAAAGGTTTATTTATAGCATTACGTTAAACGATGATGATGATCATAATAACTAATAAACAAACGATTTAATCATAACATTCTTTTAAACAATGACCTTTAAAAAAATACAATAAAATAAAAAATTACTTATAACTTCAAAAAAATACAATAAAATAAAAGATATATACTTGTAACATTCTTCTTAACGATAATAATAAAAAGTGAACTTACACCATTCCCTTACACGGAAACGCTAATAATAACAACAAAAAAAGTTTACAAAGCAAGTGATACAACAAACACTTCTCATTCACACCACAACACTAGCAATACCACACTCGCAACCCCGTACACTCTAACGACACACCCTGTATAGCGAACTCATTCATTCTCATTCATACCTTTTTGCATATTTGTCTCCGCGAATTCTGTTCAGTTTGTTAAGTGTTCTGCGATCTCTGGCGGTGTTCAGAGGAGAAAGATTGTTCTCACGCATAACACGTCTCGGTGCGGTGGTCTTGGGAATCTGTAATGGAGGTTTGTCTGTTTTTCTCTGCCTGCTGTCTTTTTTTTTGTTTTTTTTTTTTATCTATTTTGATTTCTTTTCGTTCGTTTTTTTTGTTGTTGTTTGTTGTTGTTTGTTTTTCGTTCTCTCTTTATCTGTTTTCTCTGCCTGTCTGTTTTTTTTTTTTTTTTTTTGTTTTTTGTATCTTGTTTCTTTCGTTCGTTTTTTTGTTTGTTTGTTTGTTTGTTTTTCGTTCTCTCTTTATCTGTTTTCTCTGCCTGTCTATCCGTTTTTTTTTTTGTGTGTGTATCTATTTGATTTCTTTCGTTCGTTTTTTTTTTGTTGTGTTTTTTTTGTTTTTTCGTTTCTCTCTCTCTTCTCTGTTGTTTTTCATTTCATTTCATTTTCACTTTTATCTCTATCTGTATTTTTTTTTCGTTATTTTCAATTTCTGGTATTAATTTTGCATTCTTTTTTTTTTATTTTCATTGTTTAATTTTTCTTATTTTCATTTGTTCTTTGTCTGTCTCTGTTCTCTCTCTCTCTCCTTTTCCCTCCCCTCTCTCTCTCCTCTCTTCCATCACCACCAATGCCACAAATCATCTTCTCTTCCCCTCTCCTTTTTCGTTCCATATACGGTCTAAAAAAAAAAAAAAAAAAAAAAAAAAAGAATCTTCTAGAACGAAGACCTAATAAGAATCTTCTAGAATGAAGACCTATTAAACCTTCTCTAAACCGGATATATCAAGTATGATCATTATACAGGAGTGTCGCTGCGTCCATTGCCAATCGAGATTACAAATGCATAAAGTGAAGGTAATATACCCGTCGTGGTTATCATATGATCATGTTACTCAATTAGTCTGTATTGTATATTCTTTTAGGGTAGATATTATATTTTTTTGTATACTTGTTGATTATGAGACTTGTTGTTGTTGTTGTTTTTTCCAGTTATGCAAATAGTTGAGGTAATATCAGTTTTGTTTTATTTTGCTTGCAAGGATATTTTTTCTCTGTTTTTGTGTCTGTGTGTTTTTTGTATGTAAGTGTGATTCGATTTCTTTGTCTTCTTTACTTTTCCGTCTTTTCTCTCTTCTTTTCTTATTTCTTTTCTTTTTCTTCTCTCTTTTTCTTTTTCTTTCTCTATTATTCTCTCTCTATCTATCTCACTATGCTCTATCTCTTCTGGCTCTCTCTCATCTCTCTCATGACCTCTATCTGATCTCTCTCTCTCTCTATCTATCTATCTATCTCTCTATCTCTCCTTCCTCTCTCTCTCAGTCCTCCTCTCTCTCTCTCTGCTCTCTCTCTCATCTCCCTCTCATCTCTATCTCTCTCTCTCTTTCTACTTTCTTATCCTCTCTCTCTGCTTCTCGTCTCTCTCTACTCTCTCCCTACTCTCTCTCTCTCTCTCTGCATGCATCTACTCTCTCCTCTCTCTCTCTCTACTCCTCTCTGCTCTCTGCTCTCTGCTGCTGACTCTCCTGTCTCCACGGTCGCTCTCGCAGTGCCCGCGAAGTCTCCTCGAGTCCCCCCATCCCTCCCGCTCCCCGGCTCTCCTCCTCCCCTCACGCCCCTCCCCTCCCTCCTCTCTCGTCTCCTGTATCCCTCTCTCTGCTCTCTCCTCCCGTCCCGTCCTCTCCTCTTCTGCCTCCCGTAGCTCCTCTCTCTCCTCTCTCTCTCTCTCCCCTCTCCCTCTCCTCTCGTTCTCTCCTCCCTCTCCTCTCTCCCTCTCATCTCTCTCTCATCCTCTCTCGCCATCCTCCATCCTCTCTCCCCCCTCTCTCCAGCCTTCCTCTCTCGTCCCTCTCCTCCTCCCATCTCTCTCCCCGCCGCTCCTCGTCTCCCCTCTTTCTCCCCGGCCTCTCCTCTCCTCTCTCTCTCCCATCCTCTCACTCTCCTCGATCTCCTCACTTCTTCATCTCTCCTCTCTCTCTCATTCTCGCCCGTTTCCGTATGCACCTGCCCACTACGCCCCTGCATGCAGTTTCTAATGGAGATGACAGCCCCTCACTCTAACGAACGTAAATGTCTGTTCAACCTGTCATGAATCCGTCATCTTATCGGCTTCCTGCTTCTGGTTATCGCTTTATCCTTATCACTTTATCTCTTCCGGCATTTGGTTGGCTGTCGCTCGCTCCCATCCTTTATCTGAGATAAAGGATGGGAGGGATGATAGTAGTGAGAGTCAGCTCGTTCTGGATTGAAATTATAGCATAAGAGTGTTTCGTCTTCTTTTCTTCCTCATCTGCTCCTGCTCTCCTCCCGAGCCAGCCCTCTCGGCTCAACTACCCTCGTCCTCCATACTGCCCTCCGCTCTCGTCCTCTCGCACCCGCATCGTCACTCTCTCATCGGCCCGTGCGGCTCCTCCTTCTCTCTCCTCTCGTCACCCATCCGATCAATCTCTCTGCTCATCTCTTAATATATATATAGATATATATATATATATATTATATATATATATATATAATAGTATATATATATAATATATATTTATATTTATATATCTATATATTTTAAATATTACATATATAATATATATATATATATAGTATAATATATATATATATATATAAATATATATTATATATACCTTATATATGACCTATCTATCTAATGCTATGCTAATCATTTTTCTAAATCGTATCTTAATGCTTATCTAATCTAATACTATCTAAATTCTATACTATCTATCATATCTATCTTGCTATGCTATCATGATCTAAGAACTATCTATCCTCATAATCTAGTATAATATATATATATATATATATATATATATATATATATATATATGTGTGTGGTGTGTGTGTGGGTGGTGTGTGTGTGTTGTGTGTGTGTGTGTGATGTGATAGTGTGTGTGTGTGTAGTGTGTGTTAGTGTGTGTGTGTATTGCGTGTGTTTTCTAGCCTCTCTTTTTTTCTTTTCATTTCTCTTTTTTTTTTTTCTGCTTTACTTCTCTGCTCTTCTCTTTTTCTCCTCTCTCTTTCTCACTCTCTTTCTTTTCTTATTCTTCTATTTTTTAGAATTAGAAAGACTTCAGAGCTTCGTAGATGACTTACGTTGACCAATCTCCCTGCAAATACAGGCGCTTCTCCTTTCATATCTACTTCTCTAAATCTCATAATGAACTCATATCTCACATCTTCTCTTCCCTTCCCTTCCCTTCCCGTTCAAGCTTGCAAGAAAGACAAAGACCGAACTTTTCTAAATAAAGGCGCATTATTTTTTAATCAGCAGAGAGTTTTTCCGCACATATTTTTTTTTCACAAAATCAAAAAGCTTTTTGCAATAAACATGTTTATATCAAGTTATGGGCAATGTTAATTATGTCGAAAGAGGTGATTAAGGCATTTTCTCGAAAACTCGTCTTTTTAATATATATATTATTTTCTTATTTTTCATTATTGGTAGAATAGATTTATAGAAATTTTCAATACATGACGCAAACGAGCAATCTCTCTTTCCTTCGTCTTCTCCCTTTATCCCCTTCTCATCTCATCGTCCCTGCTCGATCTCATCCTGACGTCAGTCTGCTCATCATCGTCTCCTCAGTCAACTGCATCTCTCTCTCGTCATCATCTGCTCTCGTCTTTCTACACTAATCCCTCTTCCTAGCGAGTCTCTCCGATCGCTCTCTCTCAGTCGTCTCTTCTCTCTCTCCCATCTCCTCTCTCTCCTCCTCGTCGTCTTCTTCATCTCTCTCGAAGTCTGAACGTCGATCTCTCTCTTCTACCTGCTCTCCATCTCGTCTCTCGTCTCCTCTCTCGTCTCTCTCTCTCTCATTCTGCTCCTCTGCTCCAGTCTCCTCGTCTCCTCTCGCCCTCTCTTCCATCTTATATCTATCTGCTACTCTCTCGTTGAGTCTCTTTCTCGTCTGTGACTATCTCTAAAATCCTCTATCGTCTCATCTCTCTGTCTCTCTCCTCTCTCCTCCTCTCTCTCTCGTCGTCTCGATCTGATCCGATTGCGTCTCTCTCTCTCTCTCGTCACANTCTCAAATTTCTCTTCTAAAAGCTCACCACTCTCAAATCCTCCTACTACTAAACACCTAACTAACTCCGCCCTCCCTCTCAAATAACTCCTCTCCTCTCTCCTCTCTCTCTCTCTCTCTATCTCTCTCTCCTCTCTCCCAAAAGTAACCTATACCATTGTGAGCCTGTAGGAGGTGCACGGAATTATATACCATAATTCGACTACCTGCCAAAATATCTCTACCCCAATATTTCCTCTCCCGCTCTGAACACTATCACCGAGTGGAAGGCATTGTTGACACATAGGTAACCCACCAGAGGTTCTGATGGCTACAAAAATCGAAAAAAAAAAAAAAAAAAACAACGGACCAATTCAGAGCCACGGTCTCGTCGGGTGTCTCAAAGCGGAACAACTACCCATCAACGCAACAGATTTAATACAAATTACGAAAACACTTATACTTTGTGGCCCGGTCGCCGACCTACTAAACCTATTCGCGACCTACTAAAGCCCTATTTCTCGATAAGGAGTGAGCCAGGACGAGAAAGTGGAGTATGCCAGCGCCGTTCCCCGCAAGTTTATCCAATGTTGCTTCTTTGAGCACCATTTTGGAAATCCGCTGAGGATGAGATTGGAAAAAAGAAAGAAAAAAAAGCGAAAAAAAAGGAAGAAAAGAGGCCAATAAGGGTAAGATAAAAGATGTAGGGGATAAGAAGCCGAAGAATTCATTATTCTAAAAGGTGCCGGATGATCATATGTTCCCATGGAGGTTAGTGTCGAATATTGATTAGTCAACGTGTTCTATAGGTGGTAACGGAATTTTTTCTCTCCTCGGTTATTTTCTCCTCTCCCGCCATCATCTCCACTTTCTCCTCTTGTTCTCTCGATTCTTTCTCCATCCCATTCTTCTCTCTTCTGCTGGCCACCCATCTTCTCTCTCCTTCTGTTGTTCTTGCATCTCTACTCCGCCTCCGTGTACTCTCTCTCTCTGTCTCTCTCTCTCTCTCTCTCTCTCTCTCTCTCTCTCTCTCTCTCTCTCTCTCTCTCTCTCTCTCTCTCTCTCTCTCTCTCCTGGAAAATACAATTATTGGATCTAAACAATCTCATATTTCCGAAATATCAGATTTTCGTAACATTTTTATCAAATGCATTTTCCACAGCTCAACTCACTCTCTCTTATTTGTTATTATAATGAATCTTTATTTGTTATAATGACACAACGAAACTTTAATTTTTATAGTGACTTGTATACCGTATTAATTAATTGTCTCAATATCCTTTCACTGAGGTCAGGACAATAATAACTCCAAAGAAAGACGAATAAATGAATAATAAATAATACCTAAGGTCGGTATTAACATAACTAATACCTGAATAACTAATTAATGACTCGGTGTAATTAACTCAGGGTCTTTTGTTGGGTCATAACTGTCACTCGGTTTGATATCAAGTCTTTTGGCGGGTAAGTAGTATGACGTCAGAGCCAATTAATGGGCCTTTGGAAATTTGGTGCCACTCGGTGTCAAAGGTCTGGTTATAACCGGATTAGAGTCTCTCTTTGTCTCTCTCTCTCTCTCTCTCTCTCTCTCTCTCTCTCTCTCTCTCTCTCTCTCTCTCTTCTCTCTCTCTCTCTCTCTCTCTCTCTCTCTCTCTCTCTCTCTCTCTCTCTTTCCCTCTTCTCTTCTCTTCTCTTCTCCCTCTCCTCTCTCTCTCTCCCTCTCCCTCTCTCCCCCCCTCTCTCTCTCCCTCTCCCTCTTCCCCCCCCTCTCTCTCTCAAATACCAGCTGCCTGATTCCATGGAATAAGCTCCCAGCTGGAACGACTGTCACATGCTCAACCTTGCCTCATGTTAGTTAAAACAGACAGAGATCTTGTTGTTTAGACTATTTACTCCTGTTGAATGTTCTAGGTGATTGCCTCGAGTGAAAGCCAGGCGTCGACTGCATCACCTAATAGATCATTTGAAATTCAAGTTATTGCATAAGCCCTCTTATAAATGTGTATGTGTGGGGGAGAGGCCATGTTTGTTGTGCGTGTGCAGAGCCATATTTTGGAAGCGCTTGTTAACGCAAACGTCTACCGGAATCCGAGATTTTAAAAGAGTGAACGAAACACCGAAGCCAAAACCAAACACACACGGAAGCGAAGACAGCCAAGTAATTTCGATAGGCCTACCACAAGGAATAGTTCAGACTAAACGCTCTAAAACGAAGGCAGCCAAGTAATCTCGACAACGTAAGGATGAATTCAAACAAAAACACACACACAAAAGCGAAGGCAGCCTTTCCGACAACACAAGGATTCATTGATTCATGGGAGTCGGTGTTTCGAACCAGAAGGAACCGCCGATTACCGGGTTCGAGACTTGCCAGGGAATCGCATGTTCATTGAGCCTTTTGAGCGCGGGGCGAACGTGGGATAAGGTAGTCGAGAGGTGAATGCTGATGGTGTTGTTAATATTCTTTGGGCAGAACCGTTATGCTTTTTCTAAACGCTCTGGAAGGTTTGTTGAAGGTTTGTTTGTTGTCCTTGTGTTGTTCGGTCCCTCGTTTAGTCTTGTCCGTTTGTCTTTCTATCTATTTGTCTCTGTCGTTCGTTATGTTTGTGTTTGTGTGTGTAGATGTATGTTTCTATCTATCTCTCTCTCTCTCTCTCTCTCTCTCTCTCTCTCTCTCTCTCTCTCTCTCTCTCTCTCTCTCTCTTCTCTCTCTCTCCTTCTCTCTCTCTCTCCTCCCTCCCTCCCTCCTCCCTCCCTCCCTCCTTTCTCCCTCTCCCTCCCTCCCTCCCTCCTTTTCTCCTTTTCTCCTTTTCTCCCTCCTCCCCCTTTCCCTCCTTCCTTCCCTCCCTTGACCTACACCAACCATAGCCTAGATATAGTGTTCATATCCGTTACTTTGCCCCATTATAATTTCCACAGTCCCATTCATAAAATTTATGCACGATACTGCCCAATGTTTTATGAATGGAAAAAACGGCCGAAGTTACTCATGTACTTAACTTACTCTCATATATTAAAGACCTTTGAGTAACATGTGAAATACTGGCATGACTTTTTCTTCTTTTTTTTCTTTTATCTAAGAACTATGATATAGTCTTTTTATCTGTTTGCTTCGATAACCCTTTTTCTGGCTATTTAGATCATCAATTTTCCGTGACCGTGTTTGAAATCAGTAGGGCTAAGATAAAAAGATATCTTGTATATAGAACATTTTGATATATGTGTGTGTGTGGGTGTGTATGCCTGTGTATGTGTGTATGTATGTATTGTATGTATGTATATGTATGTATTGTATGTGTATATATATATATATATATATATATATATTAATATATATATTATATTATATATATATATACATATATTTGTATATATATATATATATATATATATATATATATATATATATATATTATATATATATATATATATATATTATATTTATATATATTATATATTTATATATATTTATATATATACATATATTATTATATATATATATATATATATATATATATATATATATATATATATATATTATATATATATTATGTTATGTAATATATATATATAGATATATATCTATTATATATTGTATATATATATATATATATATATATATATATATATATATTATATTATTATACATATATATGTATATGTATAATACTGTATTTACATAATATATAATATATATACATATACACACATACATTTATATAAATATATATATACATATATATATATATATATATTATATGTGTGTGTGTGTGTGTGTGTGTGTGTGTGTGTGTGTGTGTATATAGCTATATATGTATATATAGAGACAGACAGACAAAGAGAGTGACAAAGACAAAGAAAGAAAAAAAAAATAGGGAGGAAATAGAGGAGGAGAAGGAAAGCAAAAATTGGGAGAGAAAGAAAAAATATATATTCGGATTTTTCCCCCGACATAAAAAGCGACAGGAAAAATCGCAATCTCATGTATTCTTAATACGAAAAGTTCTAAAAAAGTTCTAAACACAATCTCGATAAAAAATAAAAACAGGATATATTTATCTTATCGTTAAAAAAGATATAGTGAACGTTTATGTATCTTTACGTGCCTCTCTCATAACCATGTATCTGACTCATGAAAAAAAAATATAAATATATATATGACTAATAAAAACATAAAATGGAGAAATAAATGCATACCCTCACTTATTTTTCTCTCTCTTGTTCACACATTATATACCAGGAATACGTTATTGCAGATATATTCAAATTCACTTTTTAAAAAATGCACACAACTAAATACGTAAAATATAGAAATAAATACATACGTATAAGCTTCATATATTTCCTCCAGTTCTCGCAATATATACCAGGAATATGTTATAGCAAGGGATATGTTCACCGCAGAGGCCACCTCCCTCTCTCATAGTTCCTCTCGTGAAAAGGTGAGAGCGAGAGGCGAACTCTAACGATTTATTAAAGCTAAACGAGTGATTAAGAATGTCCGTGCTTGCACAGAGTGGGGGAGAGAAAGGGAGATGGGAGTGAGGGAGGAGGAAAAAGGGAGGTAGCGAGAGAGAGAGAGAGGGGGAGAGGAAGAGAAAGAGAAGGGACAAGAGCGAGAAAAGAGAAGAGCGGCAGTGTTTGGGTGTAGCTATGTAGTGTACATCCAAGTGTAAGCGAATGTGTACTAATTTCATTGTTGTTCTGTGTAGGCCTGAGTATAGGCCTACAGCATAAAGAAAAGAATTTTATTTGATATACGTCTTTTAGATAGACTGAGAGAGAGCGAGAAAGGAGAGAGGTGGAGAAGGAAGAGAGGAAAGGAAGGGAGAGAGAGAGAGAGAATTTAACCAGGGGCCTCTAGTCACGTGTTCATAGGCTAACGTGCATTGCGGATATTGCTAGATCAATGCCTTCTAGTTGCAGCAACCTCAGCATACATTGCAAGTCTTGTCTAGTGAGGTCAGGAAAGTATATGCGTGATGCAATGGGTAATGATGATTACATTTATAATGGTAATTGCAATATATCCATGTGATTATACATAACTCTGTATAGTATGTGTGATTTTATGTTGCAATATGCCCTGCGTTCACTTGGGCAAAGCGTTGCGTGGCAAAATCAAGTGAACATCGACCTGACAAAGCGTAAACAACCAAGATGGCCGCCAACTTGAACGTACATCTATCTGAACCGCAACATACATTTCATTTTACCTTTGTATCTTTGTTAGTCATTAATGTATGCGTGATACAGAGATCGTCTACATTAGATTCAAGCCCTTACACTCTCAATCCGGAAAGTAATATGCTCCCTCTCGGCAAATTTCAATGACAAGGGCCCAGTTTGTTTACGATAATCAGCTGACTGGTGCATTCCGCGGCGTTCACTCGGGGCGTTTTGGGCGAAGGGAAGTGAACGCAGAATGGAACAACATTAGAGGTATATTTTCCGTGATGTTTGCTGGGCCTGCGTATCACATATGCTTTACAGATAGGAAGAAGAAACATGTTCTTTGAATTTTATCCTCGGTAAGCAAGAATATAGGAATGGATATGGTTGAGTTTACATATGATGATTATTGGCGTTACTGTTCGCTGGTAGCAACAGTTTAAGGGTGGGTTTTCACTACCAATTTCCTCTTGCATTTCATTTTTATCATACTCGGCATCAGATATGAAATACATATTTTACTTTTGCTGATTTTCTGCATCTATTGTGATCATGGAATTCTTGTATCATTGTATGTAATCATAATTATTGTATAAGAATATGGTAGAACTAATATTTACTTCTACCATTCT
Source organism: Penaeus vannamei (assembly GCF_003789085.1). Lineage (NCBI taxonomy): Eukaryota > Metazoa > Arthropoda > Malacostraca > Decapoda > Penaeidae > Penaeus > Penaeus vannamei. The sequence goes on along the minus strand of NW_020870669.1, from coordinate 690,405 downwards.
GATCACCATTATCAGTAGCAATGTTTATAGCAATAGTAAACGTAGTAATAGTAGTAGTAACACGTAAGAGTGACAGAAGTAGTTGTGGTGGTAAGAGTAGTTATTGGGAGTAGTACTAACAATAATATTATTAGTAATAGTAGTTATTGTTGTGTTTCATATTAATTCCTTTTTTATAATGTATGTCGTAAGCGTGTTATCTATAGCTACTGTTATCACTGTTATCGCCATTGCTAATATCTTTATTACCACCAACAGTATCACTGAATATATTTATAAACATAAATATTATGTACATATGTGTTGTTGTGTGTGTGCGTGTGTGTGTGCTTGTGTGTGTGTGTGGTGTGTGTGGTGTTGTGGTGTGTGGGTTGTGGGTTGTGGGTGTGGGTGTGGGTGGTTGGGTGTGTGTGTGTGTGGGTGTGTGTGGTGTGTGTGGTGTGTGTGTGTTCTTGCGGACCTTCCACCTGTGGTGAATGTTTTATAACATATTTCTTCCAACATTGACAAAGGACCTCATACTCTTGGGCTGCGTGATA
>NW_020870669.1:677366-679866 GCF_003789085.1 Penaeus vannamei | reverse complement strand
TCACCCCCCCCCCCCCCATGCGCTTTGATGATGCTTTCCTATTTACATGATATTGTCTGCGATCATGCGGACTCATGTGTGTCTGTCCCCGCACTCATGTCAGTCTGGTTTGGATATTCACCTTCACGTCAGTCTGGAATACATGCCACTCTTGTCTGGTGTATACAGTCATCAGTCACGTCTTCTGGTATACATACTCACCACTAGAATCATATCCAGCACTCATGTCTGGTATATACAGTCACCACTCTGTCTGTCTGGTATGCATTCTCACACTAATGTCCATCTGTGTATATATGTCACACAATACACACACGCACACCACACACACTACGTGATGGCAATAATCATATAATATATATAATGATAATATAATGGTTAGAATAGTGAATAATAATAATATAATGATGAAAATATAATAAATAGATAAGAAAAAACGATAATAATGATAAAGTAATAACGATCGTATAATATAATATAATAAATATATACAACAATGATAATAAATATAATAATAATAAATTGAATGATAAATATACAATAGTAATATAATACTAATGATATTATAAATCATAAAAGTAATATCATGATGATTGTAACTATAATAATTGATGATAAATGATATGATATAGTATAATATAAATGATAATGATATATGATTGATAGATAATAAAGATAATGTGATGATAATGATAAGAATAATGATAATGATACTACTAATAAAAACAAATAATTAACAATAAATTAATAAGATAATAATGTGTGTGCATATGTATGTGTAAGTCTGTACGTAGATAATTAAATCGAAGAATGGCTTTCAACGAAGAAAAAAATATAGAACTAGTAGTAACAGCAAATATTAATTATACTGACCTTGTATTCCCGGTCAGCGCCTATACTTTCTCAGAACACCTTTCTTGTTCCTTCTCATCCTTAGTTTGCGCAAAGAAAACTTTTGTTTTATGTAGCACTCAGTTTCTTATATACTAAAGTGTTTATTTTTATTATTTTTTTTATTATCATTACTGGCAAATTTATCTCTATGCAATGATTTAGTATGATGCTTATAATATATATAATATATATATATATATATATATATATAATATATATATATATATATATATTATATATATAAGTGAGAGAAGGGATGAGAGAGAGAGATAATATTATATATGTATGTGTGTGTGTGTTATTATTAGGTAATTATTCATGTTTATGAGATGGGATTAATCGCGAGAGAAGAGGAAAAAGAAAGAGGCAGAACGACGGCTAAAGAAAACTTGAAATCAGAAATGAAAATGTAAGTAAAAAACAGCGAGAGATTTCGCAGCTGGATTAGAGCATTCCACAAACACCTCCGCCAAGCTTAATATTATTTACCTAATTCTTCATCTCTTTTCCTTTTTTATTTTTCCTTCGCTGGCCATCCTTGCGAATAATTTCTATGGTTACGCAAGCAAGAGCGTCACGGAAGCGTCACGTGATTGGTTGACGTCAACAGCGACGTGAGTTCGCGTGTGTGGGCTTGGTACGTCGGCGTGGAAGGAGGGGGAAGGGGGAGAGGGGAGGGGGTGTAAGGAGAATGAGGGGGAAGGGGTATTAAGGAGGGGGGGGAGATGGGGGTATATAAGGGTTGGAGAGGGGGGGGGGGGTATACGGTGGGAGGGAGATGCGGGAATGAATAGGGGTTTGGGGATTGAGGAATGGGGGGGAAAGGGGTATTACGTGGGGGGGGGATGGGGTATAAGGGGTTGGGATTGAGGTATGGGGAAAGGGGTATTACGGTGGGGGGGGGGGGAGATGGGAGGGGGTTGGGGATTGAGGTATGAGGGAAAGGGGTATTACAGGGGAGATGGGGGTATAGAGGGGTTGGGGAATTGAGGGAAATGGGGGGGGTATTGGTGGGGGGGGAGATGGGGGTAAAGGGGGGTTTGGGGATGAAATGGGGGGATGGATTTCGGATGGAAAGAAGCACTGGACAATTTAAGGAAAAAAAATTAGAGAAAAAAAATGGAGGACTCGAATTTAAAATCGTTTTCGAAAGGGAGGGGAAGGAAGCAGTATTTGGTGAGGGGGGGATAAGTCAATTTAGCAAGGTTATGTAACATCAGCTGATTATCAATTACACCAACACCTCAGCTCTACGTAGGAGTCGGCAAATATCAATATTTTTTAAATATTAATTGCTTCGTCGTCCTTGGAGTCACAACACTTATAAAAACTTCCTAGATTTGTTATGGAACAGCATTACGGTATCCTTGCAACAGCCACCACGTATCTGAGAGATTCATGCAACTGGACAGAAGATTTGGCTAATGAATGGACCTCTCATTCACACTTCAGACAACACTCACCCCTAAACAAACAAACACCAAAAAGTAAAACGAACGAAAATGACTCATTTTCTTGTAATTTTCTTCAAAATGCGCCGTATCAACAGAGAATATGAAGGAAGACCGGCGTTCTTCCTTTTCTTGTAATTTTCTTGTAATTTTCT
>NW_020870669.1:669866-672366 GCF_003789085.1 Penaeus vannamei | reverse complement strand
ACTATCATTATTATCATGATCATTATCATTATTGTCATTACTATTATTATTACTACTATTATCACTATTATCATTATAATTATAAGTTTCATCAATTTTGCTGTTGTTATTATCATCATTATTATTATCATTATAATCATCATAATTCTTATCATTATTATTGGTTTAGTTATCATTATCATTGTCATTATTATTATCATACGATTACATAATCATTACATTATTATCATTATTAATTATTATTATTGTTATTATCTTTTCTATTATTATCATTATCATTATCATTATCATCATCATTATCATTATTATTATTATCATTATCATCATCATCATTATCATTCATTGATCATCATCCATAATCATAATATAACAATAACATAAAAAAGAAAAAAATCTACCGAATTATCATATCATTTTACAAATAAAAAAAAATATTTGATATGCTTTATACATTATCTTTTTAACCATTTGCATTCCCCAAAGTTATACAATTTATATATTGGTGGATCAGCTGATGTCCGTTGCTGCAATACACACATTTCTCAATTTAATTTCTATTATCTGGGGTTATCATTCACGTTATCAACATTTTTGTTCCCTCTTTTAACTATCTGTGATGCAGTACCAAGTTATGAACGTACGTCATACAACGCCAAATCATCCTTCATATGATATAATTGCTATCTATCTATCTGTTTATCTCTCTCTATTCTGTCTGTCTCTCTCTCTCTCTCTCTCTCTTCTCTCTCTCTCTCTCTCTCTCTCTCTCTCTCTCTCTCTCTCTCTCTCTCTCTCTCTCTCTCTCTCTCTCTCTCTCTCTCTCTCTCTCTCTCTCTCTCTCTCTCTCTCTCTCTCTCTCTCTCTCTCTCTCTCTCTCTCTCTCTCTCTCTCTCTCTCTCTCTCTCTCTCTCTCTCTCTCTCTCTCTCTCTCTCTCTCTCGCTTACTTCCATCACTGTCATGATCATTATTGTTCTTAATCACTTTCTGATCATATTTTCATTACTAATAACGTGAATTTAGTTATCACACTTATCCGTGCACGGTTATTCTGCATCATATTCTTTATATTTATTGTCATTAGTAAAACCGTTAATTATTGCCATTTGTCATTAGCGCTTCAATTCCTGGCTCTATAAGAACAAAAATTAAAATTAACCCGAATCATGAACACTCTATCAACCACCAATGTTATTTTTTTTTTCACTCGTCCTGAAAAAAACATGATTAGATTATTCGCAATAATTATTGATAACAGCGCCAAAGAATTTCCACTCTCATATTTTATAAAACCGGTTCCTTAACTAACGGTATTGGTACAGCAACATGTTCAAAAGTTCAAAAATTACACGATAGTTGTTATGGATGACGAACAGCTTGAAAATCGAGAAAGCCGAAGACCAGGTCAATAATGTTTAATAAAGGTCACTGATTATTGGACGTTATTATAGGTTATAATAGGGATGACTCACACTTTTTCATTATAGTGATGACTCACACTTTTTCATTATAGTGATGACTCACATTTTTTTTTCAACATTATTGAGAATATAACACGATCGCCTCTTCGCCATAAAGAATAATACAAAAAAAAAAAAAAAAAATGAATAGATAAAATAGAAAAAATAGAAAAAGTATAGTAAAAAATAACAATAATATTAAAATAAATAAATAATAAAAATAAAAAATAAAAAAAGTATAGTAAAAATAACAATAATGATTAAAATGAATAAATAGATAAAAATGAATAAGAAAAAAGTATAGTAAAAATAACAATAATTAGAATAAATAAATAGATTTTAAAAAATAAGAAAAAAGCATAGTAAAATAACAATAATGATTAAAATAAATAAACAAAAAATAAATAAAAAAGAAAAAAGTATTGCAAAAATAACAATAATTAAAATAAATAATAGATAAAAAAAATAAATAAATAAGAAAAAGTATAGTAAAAATAACAATAATTAAAAAATAAACAGATAAAAAAATAAATAAAAAAGTATAGTAAAAATAACAATAATTTAAAAAATAAACAGATAAAAAAAAAAAGAAAAAAGTATAGTAAAAATAACAATAATGATTAAAACAAATAAACAGATAAAAAATAAATAAAAATTAAAGTATAAAATAAAATGATTAAAATAAATAAATAAGATAAAAAAGTAATAGCAAAAATAACAATAATTAAAACAAATAAACACATATAAAAAAATCAATAAAAAGAAAAAGAATAGTAAAAATAACAATAATGATTTGACAGTTAAACGGAATACCTGCAAGCCAACCTAAAACTCCACAATTCTCGACTGCCTGTCCCTTGATGGCGCGAAGTGGACCTCGCAGAAGGCTGTTTACGACTTGCTTACCTGAAGCCGCAGCTCTGCTTCAGAACTTACGAAATCTACTGCGGTAGGGAAGCCTTATCGGCGTTATCTGTGTTATCTTTATCTCCTCATCGTTCACAGTTGCCGGTAAGGCGTCGGCCATGAGTGGGGGTGGGGG
>NW_020870669.1:662366-667366 GCF_003789085.1 Penaeus vannamei | reverse complement strand
CCCACCCCTCTCCCTCTCTCTCTCTCCTCTCTCTCTCTCTCTCTCTCTCTCATACTCTCTTCTCTCTCTCTCTCTCTCTCTCTCTTTCTCTCTTCTCTCTCACTTCGCGAAAGAACATGTTTAGGCCATATTTGATGTAATAACACTGAGAACCTTCCTCCATCCTTGTTCACTGCACGTGTCAGATACTTAATTCACAATCATCCTTATGTCATATGTTGAGTATCGCAAACAACGTACTTACTCCTTCTATGTACAATTTTCTAGTATCTGAACCATCTTTTGTATAGCTATACAGTAACATTGACGGTGTGTTGTTTATCGTGTATTTATTACATCGTCAAATACTAATCATGATTATTACAATAAACATTTCTCTTTGGTTGTCTTACTTACTATAAATGTTAATACTCGAGTGAGTCTGTTTTATAATTAATAAGTAGGGTCATGTTTTCCTCCAACAGACCCAGAACCCTTGTGTTTTATTTTTCTTTTTTTTTTTTTTTTTTTTTTGTCCTGTTGTGGGAATGATGGAAATTCATCTTTTTCATTTAGTCTGTCTGTTTCCTCTCCTCTTCTGTCTTTGGTTTCTGTCTCTGTCTGTCTGTCCTGTCTGTCTGTATCTTTTCTCTCCTCGTTCCTCTCTCGTCTTCCTCTCTCCTCTCCTCATCTCTCACCCTCTCTCGTCTCTCATCTCTCTCTCTCTCCTCTCTCTCTCTCTCTCTCTCTCTCTCCTCCTCCTCTCCTCTGTCTCTGTCCTTGTCTCTCTCTCTCTCTCTACCTTCCTCTCTCTCTCTCTCTCTCTCTCTCTCTTCCTCTCTCCTCTCTCTCTCTCTCTTTCTCTCCTTCTTCTCTCTCTTCTCCTTCTTTCTTCTTCTTAATTCTTTCTTCTTCTTCTTTCCTTTCCTTTCTTATCTTCCTTCCTTCCATATATTTCTCTTCCGGAACACTGTCCTGCATTATCCTTTTTTTTGGTAAAATACTTTCACAAGAGAATATGGAGATCGAGAGAAAAAGTCAAGTTTAATAGACCGTTTTAATATATAATATATAATTAATATAATATAATATATATATATATATACTATATATTATATAAGTATATATAATACATACATTACATATTATTATATATTAGTAGTATAGTTATTATCATATTATTATATATATATTATATTTATGTATATATTATACATGCATATACATATATGTGTGTGGTGTATCTCTCCTCTCGTCTCTCCTTCCCTCTGATCTCGTCTTCCATCTCGTATTCATTCTCTTCCTCTCTCTCTCTATATTATATATATATAATTATATATTATATTAGTATATATAATGTGTGTGTGTGTTGTGTGTGCTTGTGTGTGTGTCGTGTGGTGTGTGGTGTGTGTTGGTTTGGTGTCTGGTCTCGCCTCTCTCTCTCTCCTAATCATCTATTCTATCTGTCCTCTGTCTGTTGTCTGTCCTCTCTCTCTCCTCTCTCTCTCTCTTCTCTCCTCTCTCTCTCTCTCTCTCTCCTTCTTTCTCGTCCATCTCTCTCTCTCTCGTCGTGTCTCTCTCTCCGCGTCTACTTCTTCTCTCTCTCAGCTAGCATCGCTCTCTCTCTCTTCCTGCTCTGCTCACATCACGTCATAAAGTAATCAAAAAGTCAGTTATAACTTCGATTATAAGTCTACAATAATACTGTTTCTGCTTTCAATTTTACCTGTTCAACGTGCTTTACTCATCCTGTTCCATGTATTCCTTCCTGGTTGTGTCCCTTCACGTGTTGATATTAGCTGTTTGCGAATCCTTGCTGACACTGCCAATCTCGCTTGACTGTCAAACAAATCGCGTGCTGAAGTGGGCTGACTGTGCTATTTTTTTTTTTCTTTTTTTTTTTCTGGCTCTTCCCGTCTAGTAAATTCGTGCTTGTTCTTCTTTAACGTTTCTTATTACAGATATTTTTTTTTTTATTCTGTTTCTCTTTCCGGTCTCTTTGTTTGTTAATCAATATNATAATAATAATGATAATATATATAATAATAAATAATAATAATAATACAATAATAATAATAATAATAATAAACAAATAATAATGGATAATAAAAACAATAATATAATGATAATAAAATTAATAATAATGATAATACTAATAATAAATAAAATAATAATAAACAATAATAATAATAAAATAATAATAAACAATGATAAATAAATGATAATAATAATGATATGATAATAATAATAATAATAATATAATAATAATAATAATAAAATAATAAATAATTAAAAATAATAAAGAATAATGATAATAATGATGATAATAATAATAAATAATAAATAAATAACAAATAATAATAATTAATGATTAATTAATTAAAGACTCTAAATAATAATCAAAATAATAATAATGACAAAATAATGTAATGAATGACGATAACAAAAATAATAATGATAATAATACTCATCAATCATAATGCCATAATTTTTTCCCCATTTTTTTTTCATACTCGGATACAAAAGGATATTCCAAACTGCGCAGAATTTCTCTGACAATGACCCATAGACAAAAAAAAAGAAGAAAAAAGAGAAAAAAACTGATTAGAAAAAAAGTATGAGGATAAGGATATAACTAGACAAAAAAAGAAAAAAAAAGAAAAAAAAAACCCTGATTATAAAAAAAAGTATAAAGTCAAGGGATAATGTAAACCTAGACCAAAACATAAGCCAAACAAGAAGAGAAAAAAAAAGAAACTGATAGCTTAAAAAATTATGAGATAAGGATATGTAATACAAGAATAGGCGAGATGATGAGTAAGAGAAAAAATGATTGATGATTGAGAAAATTACTGAAAAGCAAGTCCTCTCCACAAAGAAAAAGGGAGGGAAAAAGCAGATTAGGAGGTAAAGAAAAAGAGAAAGAAAGAAAGAAATAGAGAAAGAAAGATATAGTATACATAGGTAGTTAGAGTATGTGCTTAGATAGATAGATAGATAGATAGATGAGAAGAAGAGAGAGAGAGAGGATGATGGAAGAGAGAGAGAGAGAGAGAGAGAGAGAGAGAGAGAAGGGAGAAAGAAGTGATTGTGAACGAATTTGAGAGACGAGACGAGAGAGAGGAGAGAGAGAGAAGAGAGGAGAGAGAGGACAACACCACCCCACTTCCAAGACCTTGCTCGCATTGGCGCCATCCTCTCCCCTGGCGTCAAACAAAACCCGAAGTATCATCTTAAGCAGAGTACACCTTAAGCAAGAGAAAGAAATCTTAAGCAGTCACCTTAAGCACAGTCACCTTAAGTAGAGTCACCTTAAGCAGAATCAGCTTAAGTAGAGTCACCTTAAGCAGAATCACCTTAAGAAGAGTCACCTTAAGCAGAGTCACCTCAAGCAAGCACCTAAGCAGAGTCACCTCAAGCAGAATCACCTTTAACCAGAGTCACCTTAACCAGAGTCACCTTAAGCAGAATCACCTTAACCAGAGTCACCTTAAGCAGAGTCACCTCAAGCAGAATCACCTTAACCAGTCACCTCAGAGTCACCTCAAGCAGAGTCAACCTTCACCTTAACCAGAGTCACCTTAAAGCAAGAGTCACCTCAAAGCAGAATCACCTCATTAAACAGAGTCACCTTCAGCAGCAGAGGTCACCTTAAGCAGAGTCAGCAGAGTCACCTCAGTCAAGCAGAATCACCTAACCAGAGTCACCTTAAGCGCAGAGTCACCTCAAGCAGAGTCAACCTTTAAGCAGACAGTCACCTTTAAGCAAAGAGTCACCTTAAGCAGAGTCACCTCAAGCAGAATCACTTAACCAGCAGTCACCTTAAGCAGAAGTCACCTCAAGCAGAGTCACCTAAGACACAGAGTCACCTTAAGCAGAGCAGAGTTCACTTAAGAGCAAGTCACCTTAGCAGAGTCAGGCAGAGTCACCTCTAGGAGTCCTTCAGAGTCACCTTAAGTCAGCAGAGTTACCCTTAAGCAGAGTCACCTTAAGCAGATTAATCTTAAGCAGAGTCACCTTAAGAATTAAAGCAGGTCACCATTAAGCACGAAGAGAAATCTAGGCAGAGTCACTAAGTAGAGTCACCTTGAGCAGAGAGTTCACCTTAAGTAGAATTACCTTTAAGCAGACACCTTAACGTCATCTTACACCTTAAGCAAAGTCATCTTAAGTAGAATCACCTAAGCAGGAGAGTCAAGGTGAGAATCACCTTAAGCAGAGTCATCTTAAGTAGAATCACCTTAAGCAGAGTCATCTTAAGTAGAATCACCTTAAGCAGAGTCACCTCAAGCAGAGTCACCTTAAGTAGAGTCACCTTAAGCAGAGAAATCTTAGGCAGAGTCACCTTAAGTAGAGTCACCTTGAGCAGAGTCACCTTAAGTAGAATTACCTTAAGCAGAGTCATCTTAAGTAGAATCACCTTAAGCAGAGTCATCTAAGAGTCTGCTTAAAGTAGAATCACCTTAAGCAGAGTCATCTTAAGTAGAATCACCTTAAGCAGAGTCATCTTAAGTAGAATCACCTTAAGCAGAGTCATCTTAAGTAGCACATCACCTTAAGCAGAGTCACTGCTAAGCAGAGCAAGTCACCTTCAGCGTCTCTCGCACGTCTCGCGTTGAATAAAGGGAATATCGCCTCCCATCTCCTCTTCATGTCATTATTATTTTCGTTTCTTGTTCATTCCCATATTTTTTTTCTCTCCTATTTCATCGTCTCTCCGTTTCGTTTGTAAGATGATAATTATAAATTACTCGCCTTTGGAGAGACTGAAGAGCGAGTGGCTTTCAAACGGCTTTTGGAACGGGAGGAGGAGGAAGGAGGGAGGGAGGGAAGGGGAAGGGGAACGGGGGTGGAGGGAGGAAGAAGGAATGGGGTAGAAGGAAGGAAGGGAGAAAATGAGGGAAGGAGGAAGAAGGATATAAGGAGGGTAGGAGGGAAGAAGGAGTAGGAAAAAGAAAGGAGGGAAGGAAGGAGAAAGGGAGAAAAGGAGAATAGATAGATGGAGAGAGAGAGAGAGAGAG
>NW_020870669.1:649866-657366 GCF_003789085.1 Penaeus vannamei | reverse complement strand
TAACCTAATTTAAAAGTGATGATGATATTATTACTATTCTTATATCACCATCGATTTAATTGGCAATGTCTCCATTATCATTATAACTATTATCGAGATCAAGATGATTTTTACTATTATTTTCTTATTTTCATCAGTATTCTTATTAATAACATTTTCACAGGTGTTAATAGCTTTTATTGATATAATCGTTTCTGTCATCATTAGCTTAATTAGCATCATTAATTGCTCAGGCTTATTAACGTTTTTTTGCGCTGTAATAGTACTAATAGTATGTGTTGAATTCATTATCATTATCATCACTTTAACAATAATTATTCTTATTTCAATATTATTATCAATAATTATTATTTAACAATAATTATTACTCTTATATGACACCATCGTTATTAATATTTTTTCTTTCTTCCTGTTTGTTATTATCATCATTATTACTATCCTCGTCATCATTACTATAGCCATAATTATAAACATGGAATTGCGAAGATAAACATATGAAGAGATAAACAAATAAATAAAAAGACTGAAAGAAAATGTCTTATCAGATTATGCGCAATGAATATTTTCTCTGATTTGTCACTAACTTGAGAAACGACGTCCATTTATTTATAGTTAATTACGCTTTAAAACACCTTTCTTTACACCAACACTACCAAAGAAATCTGGGAAGGATTTAGTACAACAGAACAGACACAAACGCACATAAAGGTAACAGACATAAACGCACATGAAGATAACAGACACACAAACGGACATAAAGGTAACAGACACAAACACTTTTTTATTTATTTATTTGTGAAGGAAAGAACATATGAGTCAACTTAACAAACGTATTTTAAATGAAGTCAACAAGATACAGACACAAGGGGATTTAGCGAAGACAAAGAAACACGTACACGAAGTTAACAGACATGAACACATGTGAATGAAGTTAACAGACACTAAACCCGTCTGGATTAATTAAGGAATTACACATGAACACACGTGATTCATGTTAACAGACACACGACAAGGATTAAATGAACAGACGGACATACACGTGAATGCAGCTGTTAAACATACATACATATGTGCATATGAAGTGAACAGACACACGTACACATGAGACATACAGACATACACGCACATAACTAGTATACAGAACATACATGTGAATGAAGTGAAAAGACAGGCATACGCACGCATACGTGAGTTCAGAAGACACACAGACATAAACGTACACGAGGTGAATAATGTGTACATGAGTTAGTCATCTTTATGTACGCATTTTCAGTGTTGCAAAATATGAACATGCATTAGCGTTTCTCTTCCAGTGACAGTCTCTTAACGGGATAGCAGCAGATTCAGGCCACCAGACGGAATACATCTCCGCCACTGCTATCAATTACAGTTAAAATGGCATAACCCTTTCAGTAATATCAAAATAAAATAAAAATTTCTATTGCGATTTTAGGTGCATGGGTGACGTGTGAGCCACGGCCAGGAACCCCATGACGTATGGGATCGAGTAGTCTATAAGCTCCGAACACCGTCTGGCCGAAGGACATCGAACCCTCCTCGATCCCCTCACAGCGATGCTCTTTTGTCACCCACCAGGTTTCCCGGCTCAGGGTTTCCCCCACCTATTCGCTATCATGGTTCCCGACATGGTCCTTCGGGAAGAAACATTCGAACGGAAGAAGAGTTGAAATTCAGTCAATTTACTCAAGTACCAGTCAACTCCGCGGATTTCCCACGAGGTCGAGGACGAGATGAGCGTGGACGCGTACGGCCCGAGCTCTCAGAGTCTGACCTTCTACGACACCGAAGAGGCTGACCTGCTCGGGGCTGACACTCAGGGCTCCGAGTACGAGTTCAACCTCACCCTCGGCAGCCAGACCCAGACCCAGACTCAGACCCAGACCCAGACGCACACGCAGGCGGATCTGGACAAGACTCAGGCTTCGCAGAGTCAGGTAATGCCAGCTGGGTGGAGGAGGAGGTTTTCAATTTTCTTTTTCTTTTTTTTATTCTTTATCTCTTCATCTCTCTCTCTCTCTCTCTCTCTCTCTCTTTCTCTTCTTCTGTGTCGTCTCCTGGGGGTCGCGTCGTGGAGATCTCTGTCTCGGTTTTCTCGTGAGCTCCATATTAGGGTTGTATCTCCGTAATGTGTCTCAGAATTCACATGGATTCAAAACATCGCCAACACAGGAAAATAAACAAAGTCGAAACGACACTCGCTGCTCTCCTCTTATTAACCTGGACGCGTGGAGAATGACGACACGGATAGGACTCGCAAGAGACTGTCGGCATTGCTGCGCTCCGGCGAAGACCATCAAACCGCCGCCACATTTATTCCGGCAAGAGGGGAAGAGGGAGCCCGTGACCGCCGTGGCAGTTTATCGTCGGCCAAGGAAGGAGTTTGATGCCTTTATCGTGCCAGAATATTAGGAGGGCGGTGGTCGCTCTGTTAGTCATCGGTGGAGCACGGAAATGGTCTCACTCTGGAGGTTAATGATCCTGAGGGAAACGCGTTGAGAGAGAGAGAGAGGGAAATGGATGCTGTCATCTTAGAGAGCATAAGAAATAGTCTTATACCACGCAAGAACAGTTGCTGCGACCTCATATTTACCGCGAAATTATGAAACTATCCACTGCACATTACCGTTCAGACAGTCCACATTATACCACGCAAGAACAGTTGCTGCGACCTCATGTTTACCGCGAAATTACGAGACTATCCACTGCACATTACTGTTCATACAGTCCACATCCTCCTCACACAGCCAGAGTTCTCAATATTGCATTTTCTATAAGTCCGTTTTTATAAGTTGGCTTGAAGTGCATATAAAAGGGGTATAGGGGGCTCTCCTCCCCTGTTTCGGGAATAATTATAAGCTAAAAGAAGTTCGGTGTCGATTTCTGGCTCCATAAACCCCACTGTGTAGAGGGAATGTATTGTCTCTGAAAGGTGTGTTGCTCTCGTCAACAAAGATCTTTTTGTCATTTCGCGGTAATTATGTGGCAGTAGCAGGTGTACCAGTGGTGTTTATGTATATTTCTTAAGCTCAATAAGATGGTGGCTATTTCCCCAGTGTCTGTCTGTGTGTCGCCTTGGTAACATTTACCACTGAATAGTTATATACGTTTGAAAACTAATTAAATCTGATTCGTGGCAAAAATCTATACTGTTTATGTGAGAAGCTTATTTGACCACAGACAGCCTTCGGTAACTTGTCATGTACCTTTTACCTTAACTATACCTGAAAATTTACTAAGAAGAGACATTCATGGACAGTTAACAGCGAGAACTCGTTCAGGTCGAGAAATTTAGTGTCAGTATGAAATATGAAGGTATGGAATCTTGAACCACACCCTGTCTCAGACTTTAAGATCTATTTGAGAAAATCTTGGAAAAGCATTGTAGAAAAATAGCTGATAATTAAAAGATGCAAAAGCAAGTTCCATTTTTGACTTGATAGTATTATTTCCCAGCTAAGGGGAGTTTTTGCTTCTTCTGTTTTAAAGCCATTGTAGAGGTTTCCAGTGATGTGACTCAGTGTTTTTAATTATTATAACAAGAATAATGATTACAAAGATATATTCTTATCATAATTCACACTGCAGGATGTATCAGGACGGAAAAGTCTCATGGTTTGCAAGGTTTAGGGGGTAGTTAAAGAAATTGTTTGATTTACAATAGAACGAATTTAATGCAGATTGTTTCATGCTGGACAGCAATCATTCTGAATCGTTTCACAATTTTACACACAAAAGTTATTTCACCATTAGACAATCTTCACCAACTCTAATTTACCACACACCAATGAGCATGTTATACATTTGACTATAAACAGTGAGTGAATACTTGGAATCCATGTCGAGGAGAGTACTTTTTCAAGAGTTGGAATCCTTGTTGAGGAGGATACTTTTTCAAGAGCTGCATATATTGCATATAATCTCATGTGAAGTGTGATGTGCAGAAACAACAATTGTGTGAAGTATGATGTGCAGAAACTACAGTTGTGTGAACAGATGATTGGCAACTTTTCCTCTATAGTGGATCACTGGAACATGGCCACTGGAGGTTTATGGGGACTTAGCTGTGTGGACATTGATTCATGGACTTGTATGATTTGATTGTGGGTTATCCTTTCTGCAATTCTCTCCCCCTCCCCCATTCTGTTATTGTTTTGTAGTGTGTGTCGGCTTCTTGGCTCAATGTTCCGGAATGGGCATGGCAAAAACAGAATTGAAAATTTATATTCTGTAGTTTAAGGTAAAACTGATGCATATATAACTTATAAAGAAAACAAGAAGAAGAAAGTTATGCTGATTCATTGATTTTACCAGACTTTTTTTTGTTTAAATTTAGTTATTTTGTGTTTGGCTTTACATTAAGATTGAAGTTAAAGTTAGTTTAGTTTATTTTGGTTTAATCTAGTTTGTTCAAAAGAGACTAGTCTTTTGTCTCCTTTAGAAAGGCATTATTACTTTTGTAAATAGCTTGGATCTTTTACTGGCAGCTAATGGGATTTCTGCTTCCCCATAGCAACAGTTTTGATCTAGATAGGAAGGCGTGAAGTATGTGCTGTTAGGAAGGTGCCAGATAAGAGGGAAAGTAGAGATTCTCAGCTCGTCTGCTGTCATATAAAAGCATATGGTTTCTTTCTTTTGTTGTGTTTGTTAGTTTTTTGTGTCTATGTTTTTCCTTTTGTTTTTCCTCTGTAAAGTATTACTATCGTAAAAATGGTTGTTACCAAAGGCAGGAAAGAAAGTGACAGTTGAAAGTTTTGAGAATGTTTTGAGTTTACTAGAAGACTTTCTCAGAATTACCAGAGTTGTTGTTATTATTTTTTTATGATGTTGATTTGAAGGGGCTGCAAGTTTTGTTTCTATGGTTGTTTAGTGACCTGTGCTTTTGATTCTGGTATCATATTCTTTTAAATTTTGAGAATATCACAAAAGTCCTATGATCCTTGTTCTTATCTTTTTCACCAGATGGAAACTGCTATTTCAGAGAACCTTTTTCTTCTTTGTTTATTTTTATGTCACATGTTTTGTAAACACAGAAAACTTTTAAGTTGTTTGAGACACATTCGGATAATTTTGTTCTAGATCTGATTTTAGCCTTGATACCTATTGATGAGAAATTTTAGTAGAGTATATGATGGCTTTTATAATCTAGAAAGATTATCTGGGGTTCTTTATAGTGATACTGTATTGTATACTATAATTACACTATACAAAGGAAGGGAGCAATGATGACATTCATTTCTCTTTACTGCGCAATAAGGAGGGGTAGAGGGGTAATGATAGACGTACCATTTTCAAGCAAATCTGTGGCTGAAGTTGCTAGCCTAGGAGAAGTGCATTTGCGTTGTCAAGGATTACCTTACGTGTTTCAGTGGCACAAAACCAAGCTATTCTTGTGTATTTTTGAAAAAGAGCCAATTCTCTCTTCTTTGTTATAGCCATGATTTAGATGATTACTTTGTAATATTTAATTTAATTTTTCCCAAAGTATTCGTAAAGGCATCACATTAGTATCTTTGTTAGATGATAGCATTAAGGGGACCGTCCCGGGAAATGACCACCTTTCCGTACGCATTTCATCATAAAAAAAAATTGGTTGAAGATAACTCATTAATATTTTTTGCATGATATAGAGCATGGAAGTGCGCTTCGTCTCATATATAATTTTGACCTTGCATTCCCATAGGGGATGCCTCCTAAAAAAAAAAAAAAAAAAAAAAAAAAAAAAAACCTTCTTCTTCAGTACATAATGGGGATCACAGTTTTTTCCTGAACAATACGCAAAAAATTCATGTGTTAGATCTATCCTAGCCTAAGGCTGTGTAAATAGCCAATTTTTGACACAAAATACTATATTTGGTTTTGTTCAGCATTAAAAATGTATATTTTTTTAAGGGAAAAATTTAAAAATCGGCAATTTACACAGCCTCAGGGCTCCGAGGCTCTAGTAAAAGCAACAAACTGTATTTGAATTGCACGAAAATTACGATCCCCATAATGTACCGAAGGTAAAGTAAACAAAGACAAGAGATACAGTGTATTATATTTGGGCACCTTGCCAAAGTTCATTATCACAGACTTGACTTGAAATTTTCCCATGCTCCACAGAGGGGGGAGGGAGGGAGATGTCACTGGTGCTTATAATTTTCGAGGAGGATCATATGTTCATAAACACTTAAAGTTACAAAAAAAGTTAATCATCCTCATTTAGTAAGCCTATATTTTTTGTTTATAAAGGAATAAAATATATTTGTTACCCTATAAACCGTTTTCTTCAATAATTGTCAATATTAACAGATTAATAGGTCTTTCAACTCTAGACGAAGACTGCGAACACAAACGAGCTCAAAACTCCATATAGTTTTTATTTCAGAGCGGGTATTACTGAGTACTATTATCTTCAATATGAAATAATCAGTATCTCGCTTATACATCTGAAGTTCAAAAATCTGACATTTAGGTAACTTTCGTATTGAATTGGTATTTACAACGGTAACGACCAGTTTCAAATCGAATCAAATTTACCCATGCTGTGATGTACTGACTGTTGAACGAAATGTAACGGAAATATTTCAATGCTTATTTATAAGGCTATTTTCAAACATTAGTGCTTTTTACGTGATATACATACAGATTAATTTGTAACCTACAACATATTACAAGGGAGTCTCAATGAAAGCATATTTTGTGTGTAAATGGACATAAAACTTACATTTATTTAAAGATACATTTCACAAAATATTTTGTCATAAATCACGGTGATATAATTTTTTTCTGATTTTGGTATAAAAGTGTTCCTTGAACATTCACAAACTTATATCTATGCGCAATGTCATAATCAAATGCTGTATGCACGATTGCAACAAGCAAAAGTCCACATAAGTGTACCTGGGTGCTCATTAGCGACGCACCTGCCCAGGCGTTTAGTGAGTCTCACGTTGGCTGCAAGACAACAAGCCACAGCAGGGCTTTAATAGTCATTTGGTAGTTTCCTCATCCATGTACTATACTATACACTAGGTAAACTAAATTTCAATAATAGCAATGTATATTTGCCCTTCCAGCATCACGTGTCACTGACTGAGGCAGTGCTCCCTACTCTTGCAGTAACACAGTAGTGCAGACAGGGATAATCTGTATATCCTTGTCATATGCATCACTACAAGTGTAGCTAAATGGATCATATTTATTTACTTGTATCCCCAAGTATTTTGAAAAATTTTGATTTTAGTAAAAATATATTTATCTTTAATATTGAGGATTATTATAAGAGTTCGCAATTTGATAGATAGGCTAGTTACATTAAAAGTCTCCTCCAGTATGAAAGCTGCCATCCCCTGCCAGCGATCGTCAGACAGCTCCTATCCCTTTGTGTAATTACAAAGTGCAGCATTTAATCGTATTTAATAGTTCCTTATATTTTTGATAGAGTACCAACAACCGGTCCACGTTTATGATACCCCCAATGATATTACTGCTAGTAAA
>NW_020870669.1:621582-642786 GCF_003789085.1 Penaeus vannamei | reverse complement strand
TCTCCTCCTCTCCCTCTCCCTCTCTCCCCTCCCCTCCCCTCTCTCTATCTCTTTCTTTTTCTGCTCTCTCTCTCTCCTTCTCCTTCTTCTCTTCTTCTCCTTCTCCCTCCTCTCCCTCTCTCCTTCCCTCCTACTCTCCTCTTCCTTTCCTTGCCTTTCTTAATCTCTCCACTTTCTTCTCAATTCCTCTCTCCTCTCCTTCTTTTTACTCCTCTCTCCCTTCATCGCTGTCCTCTCTTTTCATGTCTCTCCTCGTCTCTCTCCTCTCTCTCAACTCATAACTCTCCCTTTTTCTCCATCTCCTAATCTCTCTTTCAATTGAATTTAGTCTTGATGCTGGACCAGTTTGACCATCCACATACAGCATTTAAAAGGTCAAGCTGCTACTTTGTAGAAGATTTGGAGATCTATGTGACATATCTACATGAGTCTTGAAGTTATTTGATATATTTGCTCCCTTTATTTTTATAGGAGGTTAGCCTGCATAAGGATGGGTTGGTGCGAGACACGGTGCTGGAATGCTATGCTTGTGCCGTCAAAAATGTGTTTGTCCTTGGCTTTATCCCAGCCAAGGCAGAATCAGTGGTGGTGCTGCTGTGCCGTCAACCCTGTGCAGCACAGAGCTCCTTGAGGGACATGAACTGGTAAGGACTCCACAAAAGGGCAAGGTGCCACTGTTTCAACATGCACACGTTTATTTTATTCTTTTATTTGAAAAGGTGTAAAATGAATTTGGTCTTTATATGTTATTCTAGGCTTATTTGAATTATGAATTTTATGGTTAACATTAATTTCTGCAGGGATCCAGAGCAGTGGAAACCACTCATCAGTGACAGAGCTCTTCTGCCATGGCTAGTTCGCGTTCCTTCAGAAGCTGAACAGCTGCGTGCACGCCAGATCACAGCGCAGCAGATCAACAAACTAGAAGAGCTGTGGAAGGAGAATGCTTCAGCCACTTTTGATGACCTTGAGAGACCTGGTGTGGATGAAGAGCCCCAGCAAGTCTGCCTTAGGTACGTACTGTGTTTTATCTTTTCTCCCGTATTTGTGCGTATTATTTCTAAAGTTGATGTGGTATAAGTAGAATGATGCGAGTCGCACAAGGTTAAATGAATATGAATTATTATGGGGGAAAAATCATTCTTATTTTATTGATATCATTTTTTTATACATCAAATGCATTGTATTACAAATATAATTTTGAGTATGAATATTATATTGTCTAGTGTTGATGCAAATTATTGTACAATACAGTATGATGTATATTCAAGAAAAAAAATGCACAATATGTTTATACAGTATGTAGGTTTCAGTGACAGTTATATAGTTATTTGAATTAAAGGAAACTTGATTTGGATTTTACTGTAATATCTGTCAATTCTAAATTTTATAATTGTGTTCCTTATCAGTGTGAGGAGATAGGGGCAGGTCATTGCTAGCAAATTCTCAATATGACTGTGTTGGTCTTGTGGCACACACAATAAAACGTACATATGACTCTAATATCATATAGTAATTACATGTAAAGTAAGGATGCTTTCCACTAATATTCATTGATTATAAATTTGGTCATATCTTGTTTTTTTAATAAGTCAAACTAGTTCTACAAGGTTCAAAAATTTTATTTTTGACATTTCTGGGAAACTAGACTTTGTGTAAACCATAGAATTGAAAGGGGCTTCTATATATTAGGAAACTACACATTACAGTTAGTTAAAAAGTTTCTTATTTTATATATATGTTGCATATGATATTTCCTAGAAGTCTGAAGTTGAGTTTTTAATTTGACTCAACAGGTATGAGGATGGATTTCAGTACCAGAACATTTTTGGGCCACTCGTGAAGTTAGAGGCCGACTATGACAAGAAGTTGAAGGAGTCTCAGACACAGGACAAGATCGAGGTGCGCTGGGACATTGGCCTTAACAAGAAGATCTGTGCATACTTCACCCTCGCGAAGACTGATGGAGGTGAGTTGAATTTGTGTAAAAATTATGTAAGAAAGAGATGAAAGTTTCTCCAGCAAAAAGAGAAGTTTGGGGTTGGGGAGGGTTAAATGTGCTTCAGACTTTCTTTTCCTTGGAATTGATCCTATTTTCTTTAAAATTTTGGTTGAATTTAAACACTGATATACTTTCATAAATTGACATTTCATTTTTCCGCAACTCATTTTGCGTATGATTGCATCACACCCAGACATGCGCTTGATGCATGGAGATGAGCTGCGACTGAGATACCTGGGGGACCTTCACAAGCCTTGGTCAGGGGTGGGACATGTCATCAAGATCCCTGACAACTTTGGTGAAGAGGTTGGAATTGAGCTCAAGTCGAATGTCGGAGTGCCAACTGACTGCAGGGACAAATTTGTTGTTGACTTTGTTTGGAAGTCTACGAGCTTCGACAGGTAAATGAATTGGCTGTGATTGCACTGTAATGAACTGGATATTGCTTTCTCACTTCATACATATCACAAGTTCAATATTCATCTCAGTTTTGTTTGATTATTATTAGTATTATTATTATTTTGTTGTCACATAAATTGCTCTTCTGATTTTTTTTTCTTAATTTTTTACAGAATGCAAGCTGCTCTGCGCAAGTTTGCTGTTGATGATTCCTCAGTGTCTCCGTACATTTACCACCGTCTCTTGGGACACGTTGAAGTTGACGAACTCCTCTTCCGTCACATCTACCTTCCCAAGCAGCTCTCTGCTCCTAATCTGCCAACACTTAACAACTCGCAGGTAAATAGGTTTTTCTTTTTCCTCGAATCCTTCCTATATCTTTTTAGTCTTGTCCGATGTGAAGGGATGTTGGTGGGATTTCTGATTTTTCTATACTATAGCTTTGAATCTTTAGGGTTGAAGAGATATATAAGGAATGAAATAGTGTTTTAAGTAAGTCATCATTTTTTTTTATTTGATATAGAATGGGAAGTGTTTTACTTGATTATTTTGGGAATTGGCTTTAGAAACAGGAGGCATATATTATTTGTCCAGTAAGTGGCAAGTGTAAGAGCCAAAAAAAGGAAAAAAAAAAAATCACAGATTTGGATTTAAATACTTCCATAATCATTTATTATGTTAGTGGGTAATTGTTTTGAATGAAGAAATAGATTGGAATATAGACATGATTGTAAAAGAAAATAGATTTCTTTGATATTAATTGTTCAGAGGAAGATATACTGTTTCGTGTATAAAATTGAATATTTGAAAGGAAATTGTTTGGAGAATTTTTAACTTCTGATGTAATTGGTGTAAAATGCTGGCACACATGAAGCACCATTGCTACTTTTGGGGACATCACCTTAGTATTTAAAAAAAAAAAAAATTTATGATGACACTCTGTCGTTTGTTGTTGTTTTTGTTGTTGTCGTCGTCTTGTGTACTTGTTTGGTCATGTTTATATGAATTACATTACGTTTTTTCGTTGGTACATTATGTACATCTTTTTTTATAGATTGTATAGGTGCAAGGTAAGTCATTGGGCCTCTGCATATCAGTTATGCATTTATAGCCTAGAGACTGGGAATGTTAAATAATTTATGCATGTGAAAGTCCTTACAAGAAAATCCCTCTTAACCTTTATGTTGAGGTAGGCTAGAATATCCATGGAGAAGATATAAGTAGGATGGAGAATGCATGATTCTGCCTAATGCCACAAATTGCAATTGGTTCAGTTTTAAAAGTTCAATTATATATCTTGTATTATCTAATTATTCATGTTCAGTCATACCCTTTTCATTTGTTGCATTTTTAATCTTTTAACATGAATGACACTTTAGAAATAAGAAGTTTTACTGTATTATTAAATAGATAGTGGGTATTGAGTTTTTGTATCTGGTATTACTAGGGTAAGGGATTATGGAAACAAGGATAAAGTAAACTTGCGTGAATTTCCCTCAGATCTGGCCTGTTTGCTAACACAATCAAGAATTCCCTCATTTTGTCTGTTACTAAACACGCTCGAGCTTATGCAGACTTTAGTATTCCAATTTGAGGTCTATTATATATAATGAATGATATATGATGAAGGTTCCCTGTCTTGTAGAAACAGTGGCTTCATCTAGGATTGTTTTTCTTCTGTATCTTATTTATTTATGTTTGTTTCCTTGATCAGGGCTCCAGTTTTCACTTTGCATTCCAATCTGCACTGATCTTTCGTGCAATTTTTTATTTTGGATACATTCCACCTTTTTCTTTAATTGATAGTGAAGTTAAAATCAGTCAGTAGATTGAATATCAGTCTATTCTAGCTATATGAATACATTCATACTATGTGTCAGTTGCTTTTAACGCATTTACGATGGATGTCCCACATATGAGACACCTGGGAAAAAAAATTGCCGGGCATCCCGCCAGTGTGACGCTTGCGCTCCGACTCAGCAGTGAACAGCGGGCGGGCACAGTCTAGGCCAGCCTCATGTGCCAATTTTATAGGCGCCTGGAAGCTTTATTTTCGGCTTCAAAATATACAAGTGGTAGTGGGTTTAAGAGCAAAAATACTGTTGAAATTACATTGTATTGGCTCCTCTGAAAATATGTGTTTGATGATTCAATAATTTCTGTAAACTTACAGCATTACTCTTGTATTGTAGTTTAACCCATCCATCCCGGGTGTCACATATATGAGACACAAGGAAAAAATAAACAGTTTCGGGCTGCCCACCAGTGCGATGCCTTCTCGGAGCCGTGCTCCGCGGCAAAAGCGCCGGCGGCCGGGCGGGCGGACAGACTCCGGGGAAGCTCGCCCGCCGATTTTGTAGCTTCCCGGATTTTTTAATTTGGGCTACAAAATGTACCCCGGCGTGACGGGTTAAGGGGGGGGGATATCCTGAATGATTATATTATTTAGATAAAACACTAGTCATGGAGGTATATGATCAAATGATTATGATTATTATATGAACTTTGTTCTGAAGGGCACTTTTAGCATAAAAGCAGTATTCTTATATTATAAGCAGATTTTTCCTGGGAATTGAGTGTAATAATTTTCATAGATCTCTCTCTTTGTAGAAAGAGATTAGAAAATATTGTTTACACAATATTTTCTCATAATGTGTTACAGAAGACTTCCTTCGAAATTAAAGTAGCCAATGTTTGTCTCTTGATCTTTCCAGCAATATGCCCTGAAGCATGCCTTGCAGCGCCCTCTTTCCCTGATCCAAGGTCCACCAGGCACAGGGAAGACCGTTACCTCCGCAACCATCGTGTACCAGCTGGTGAAGCAGACTGGAGGCTCCGTCCTGGTGTGCGCCCCGTCCAACACCGCTGTAGACCAGCTCACCGAGAAGATCCATAAGACTGGGCTCAAGGTAAGGGATTCGGTCATTACTTTGCGATCATGGGCTCTGTTAGAATTTAAATTTAACTGATAAGTAATTATTGTAAAAGGTTGTATTCGTATTGTATTTGCATTCTGTATTCCTCATAAAAGAAGAAGAATGCCAGTTATCATTAGGTTCTAATATCAGGTTTCAGTAATTGTGTCATTCATGGACGTAGACCAATATGTGTTCTTCTCCTGACAGGTTGTACGTCTATGTGCCAAGTCCCGCGAGGCCATTGATTCTCCTGTTTCTTTCTTGGCTTTGCACAACCAGATCAGGAACCTTGAAGAGTGAGTTACTCTCTAATGCTGTTTGGGGATATGTATTTACAAACTTTAATCTTTACGTGTAGAATTAGGCAGTTTTTTTCATAGGTCTATAATTGAGGTATTATTCTAACAGTAATGGAGAGCTTCAGAAGCTTCAGCAGTTGAAGGAAGAAACAGGTGAACTATCATCAGCCGATGAAAAGCGATTCCGCATGTTGAAGAAGCAGGCTGAGAAAGTGAGTGCTGTTTATGATAATCTTTTGATTAAAAGTGTAATACTTCACTCTGGTTACAATAAGATTTTGACAGTATATTCTTTCAAATGCTTCATGTAGAATATATTGCGTATAATTGTTCATTATCTTTTCTCATATTTTCAAAGAGTATGATCTGGATTCATTAGAGTGTTATTTAGCAGAGGAGACTGCACTGATGTGACATTCTCTTGAAATAGAACCCTACAATTGATTTATTCTTGTTTTAAATTTTAAAAAGGCCTATACAGAAAATGCTCTTCATGTTTATACAATTTGTGCAGCCCTTAGCTTACAGTAACTGATTTTTTCCAGACACTTTTAGAAGCAGCCGATGTGATATGTTGCACTTGTGTGGGAGCTGGAGATCCTCGTCTGGCACGTCTGAAGTTCCACTCCATTCTCATCGATGAGTCCATGCAGGCCACTGAGCCAGAGTGCATGGTTCCGGTATGTTTGGCTTAGCATTTCTTAATCCTTAAAGAATGAGTGAAGTTTTTGTGGCTTTTCCTGTATATGCCAGAATAAAGGAAAAGGAGAGAGACAGAAAATAAATGAATATATGATAAATAGAATATATATGATTATTGTGATATCTATGATATTTGTAATACATATGATAAAATACACATATGATAAAATACCATATGATAAACATAATGATACAGAATACCTATACAGAGGTAGAGGAATTTAACTGCTAAGCTAAGTCTGTCATGCCTCCAGCCTTTCTTTTATGTGTGACTGTGAATATCTACCAAAAGGAAAGGATCCTGGAAAACACAGTTCCATGGCTGACTGCCTTTTAAAACTTTAGGAATGTAAATTTGTGCTCCCTTTAAAATTCTTGTGCGGTTAGGAATAACTTATATGTATGGCTCCTATACTTTCTTTAATTGTGTTCCCTTTATTCCTACAGGTTGTGTTAGGAGCCAAGCAAGTCATTTTGGTAGGTGATCACTGCCAGCTTGGGCCTGTCGTCATGTGTAAGAAAGCCTCCCGTGCTGGGCTCTCGCAATCACTGTTTGAGCGTTTGGTTGTCCTGGGCATCCGACCCTTCCGCCTCACCGTCCAATACCGCATGCACCCTCAGCTTGCTCAGTTCCCGTCTAACTTCTTTTATGAGGGATCTCTTCAGAATGGTGTTGTTGATGGTAAGATAGTGAGAGAGAGAGAAAATAAAAAGATTGTTGGTGTTGGTTTATATTGGGACTTATTTTGTGTCCATTGAAATTTTGTAGAAAAATTATGAGACAAAATGTATTTATTAGAAAGTAAGTCAATGGCATTAAAATCTATGGTTAAAACTTGAGAATGAATGATGTGAGAAGTAAAATGACAAAAATATTATTAGATTGCGATAACTAAAACACATTCTCTCCACAGCTGACCGCACCATGAAAGGCGTGAGTTTCCCGTGGCCCCAACAAGACAAACCCAATTCTTTCTATGTGACCTCGGGCCAGGAGGAAATTGCAGGGTCAGGAACTTCCTACCTGAACAGAACCGAGGCCTCCAGTGTTGAAAAACTCGTCACACGCTTCCTCAATTCCGGTGTCAAGCCAGAACAGATTGGTGTCATCACTCCCTATGAAGGCCAGAGAGCTTACCTGGTTAGTTCTTTTTTGTTTGATTTGTATGTTGTATGGATTAATGACTAATTGACTTATGCTCTTCAGTTTCTGAGTATATTTCCTAGTAGAAATATGTTACCTGGTATTATATGAAAGTATTTTCTGTTAAGAACCAGCAACTTTCACTGGAGAAGTAAGTGTTAATATGCTTCCAATTGTTGTAAACAAGGTGAACATTAAATCCTCTATTCTGTGTTTACAAATGTTTGTTATAAGTATCAAGGTTCCCAGACTTGTATTTATCACATTCTTATCTTATCTTGATAATTATAACTCCTAATCGGAATAAGGATGTTGTCATTACTTGCAAAAAGGAATTATTCTTTGATTTTAATTTCAGAAAACAAAATGTACTTGGCATTCCAACCAATTGATCAGGATCTCGAGGAAGTTGCTAAATTTTTAACTAGGATATTCTACTAGATCAGTTGTTCTCAGACTTTGGGGTAATTGCCTGTGTGGGAGTAATGAAAATTTCAAGGAGATAAGGCACTTTCTAAAAGTAATAGTTCTTTGTAGTAAGGCGATGTGCTGTATCCTCTGTAGACCCATGCATTGCTATAAAGGGCAAATGGTACTGTTTCCCATTAATGATACAACAATTATGTCTATTTTAATTACTAAAGAAATTGGGTTTTAATTCTTACTTAAATGAAAAGATTCAAAGCTTTAATTTTATTTTTTGTCAAAGTGACAGTGTCTTCATTCTTTGTTTCTTGAATGATATTAATTTCTTAAAAATGGAATACATTTGAATTTAAGAATTCTAATATTTTTCATTTTAAGTCTGGATCATCGAAGAGAAGTGGTAAGGGGATGATACCATAAAGTCTGAGAACACTATACTAGATGAATGTATCGCTGCATTTCAGATGGTTTAGGGAGCCTTACAGATTGTTTTTCTTATAACATTTCATAATGTTTGTCTGGATTCTGAGGCATTTATTCTTCTGTATCAGGTTCAGTACATGCAGTATCAGGGACCTCTCAACCAGAAGCTGTATCAGCGCCTGGAGGTCGCGAGTGTGGATGCCTTCCAGGGCCGAGAGAAGGACATCATTATCATGTCCTGTGTGCGATCCAACGAGCACCAAGGAATCGGGTTCTTGTCAGATCCGCGTCGTCTGAATGTGGCTCTGACTCGAGCACGCTATGGCATCATCATCGTTGGAAACCCGAAAGTACTCTCGAAGGTGAGTCACTTTTTGATGCAAGTTGTCTCTTTTCTGTCTCAGATAAAACAATTAGGTGTTAGAACTCTCATTTGCAACCTTCTCTCTTTTATAATCTGAATAGGTTTTGAAAAATAGGTTTTGAAAGGTAACTTTTCCCTCCAATTTCAGCAAGGACTATGGAACCACTTGTTGCATCACTTTAAGGAAAAGAAAGTTTTGGTGGAAGGGCCCCTCAACAACCTCAAGGAATCCATGATGCAGTTCAGTAAACCCAAGAGACTAATTAATGCAACTAACCCAGGCTCGCACTTCATGAATACAGCTATGTACGATGCGCGAGAGGCTATGGTTCCTGGCTCTATGTACGATAGGTCAGGTCAGCTCAATGGCTCTGCACCCCCGCCTTCCCAGTGCTTCAGAGGTGAGCTTACAAAAAATTCTATGGGCCTGATTGTCTCCTTGTCTGATGATTAAATTAAATTCTTGGCTCTTTTGTAATACATGAATATTTATCTCAACTCCATGATGTTGACTGACCACATTAGCAGAAAGTTGAAATCAAGTTCTTTCTATAAATGTTAATTTTCACAGGTATACAAATGAAGCCTATTATTAGAAGTAAAAAAGATTTTTATTACAAATCTAGGAGCATCATGTAACTAGACTCTTTATCTCCTACAGGACCACAGTATGATATGTACGGCCGAGCTCATGATTCTCTGGATTATATATCTGCTGACCACTCCCAGCCTGGGCTAAACAACTTACCAGTGCCAGTGGGAATGTTCATGAACATGGCTCATGTACCACCTCGCTTCTACCAGCAACACCAGCAGGCTCTGGCACAAGCACGTGGAGGAAGAGGTGGTGCTCGAGGTGGCAGAACTGGAGGCAGAAAGCCCAACAAAAACATGGGTGGTTCTAATGCTCTACAGTTATCTCAACCCTTCAGCCAAGACCCCACCACACAAAGTTACTCTCAGCCTGGTCTCACGCAAGGGCACCTCTCACAGGTAACGTCAGCATTGCAGTTTTAAGGGTCTGGCCTTTTTAAGTATGTAAGTGTCTGCGTGCGTGTGTGTGCATGCGTGTGTGTGCGTGCTGTGTTTGTGTGTGTGTGTGTGTGGTGTGTGTGTGTATGTGTGTGTGTTTTGTGTGTGTTTTCGTGTGTGTGTGTGTGCGCGTGTGTGATTATTGTGGATATTTGATGAGAAAGTAAATGGAATAGAAAGGGTAAATTTTTCTTTATGGCACAACTTAGATAACATTTTCTTCTCCCCATGTGTACAGGGCATGTCTGGGCCTGGGTTGAGTGGGCTCTCGCAGGGAGGACTGTCTCAGGCAGAACTTTCCCAGGACTCGTACATGGTAGACCAGTTCCAGAGCCAGACGGATGGACTCCTCTCCCAGGACTCCACCTACCAGGGTGACCGTGCGTTCTTCACTCCAGCATCACAAACGCACCACTTCTCACAGGTGGGCTCATAATGTTTATATTGTCTTTGTTGAGTGTACGAATTATGGACTCAGATTTTGGAAGTATTACTGATGCTGCCTGATATTACTACCAGATAATATTATTATCATAACACATTCTCATTTGGTTAAATGATATAGATTCTCTGTGAGATTAAATATGTTCTTCCTGGATTTAGCATTAACAAAAAAAGAAGAAAGAAAAAAAAAGTAATTGTTGTTTTGGTATGTAACATTATTTATTCAGAAAAATGTAGACACATCTGTAATTATACTTTTTGAAAAATACTAAACATTCAATCACTTCTTTCTCCAGCCGTACTGATGGTGATTTGAGAGATCCCCTGGCGCATGAAAGGCGATGAAGCAGCGCACCAGAGCAGCAAGACATACGTGGAGCAACACAGGGGGACCCACAGCAGGCACAGCAGCAGTAGCAGCAGCGGCACAAGGAACAGCAGCCTAAGCAGTCCCCTCGTGTGGTCGAGTCACGTGCAGACCTCCCTGCCGTGGAAGCTGATGCAGGAGGCAACAGCAAACAGGACTGCTACGGCACTTATGAACATAGCCAAGGCAGGTGCTTACTCTCAAAGGTGTGAGACAAGACAGAAGGTGCCTTATATCCCAACATAGTTAATTCTCGGGTATGGACGATCCTTTGGCCACACCATGGATCTGGCCTGTCTATTAGTATAGATGATGGCTCCATAAAGAGTGGATATCAGCCCAGCACTCGATCCTCTAACCCGAGACATGCTCATGTCAACAAGAAGGAAGTGTAGGCACCTGAGAAAGAAAGAGAGCGAGAGAGAGAGGAAAGAGAGAACAAGAGCACAATGATGAGCAGCTTCCAGCCAGCCCCAGCCCCTCCCCCCTCCCTGCGGGTGCAGGAGAAGTGACCTCAGTGCTACCACACAGGACTGCCACGCTGTCATGACCTGCCTGTGTCCTGAACAGTGGCGATGCCCACACACTCCTACATGTCCTCTTCATTCCACTGGCAAAACACCAAGTGGAGGAGGAACAGGAGACTCCCATGATATTACACAACGTTTGTCAGCACTGTTTCTTTGTTCTGTTTAAGTTTTCTTGTTTTTATATCATTCATGGATTCAGTATGTGATGGGTATTTGGTTTTAGTAATATGGTTTGCAAAAAATACACAAAAAAATTAGCAGCCATGATTACATGTATGTGTACTTAATATACTTTTTCATTTCTATAACTGGACTGTAATGATAGAGCACGCATTGTGTTCACAGGTGGCAGTAAAGTGATGAGGACAACTTGCTCTTTTGTTAATTTTTGGTTGGTCTGCATATTACAGCAATCCTTTGTTCAATATAATAAGCATATGGTAATTTTCTGTACTTTTACACAAAAAACTTATAGAATTAGTACAAGTACAAATTTCTGAAAAAAATATAAAAAAATGCATACATGTACTGCCAAAATTGTATTTGTTAATACAGTTATCATGCCATCTTTCAATGTCAAGAGTACAAGCTTACAGGCCATGCACGACTAATTAAGAACACCCTCTGTAGAAAGATGTATGGCATTTTTTATTTGTTGTTATGGCATAGAAATCAAGGTTCTCTTATTATTTGTTGGTATATTGCTACAAATAACATCACAAAAGATTTATGGAAAATTTCTCTTCCCATATTTCCAAGTTCTGAACACTCAATTTTATTTATTTTAAAATTTTTAGTATCAAAGACCTGTAGGTCTTTAAAGATCTATGTGATTGAAAACAAAGTTATTATTATCAATTATTATTATTTTTATTATTTTTTTCCTTCTTTCTTTTTTTTATAAGGAATCAAAGTTATCTGCTCACAGATAACAGTGCATATTAAGGAAAATAGCTTCTAGTAAGGGTGCCATCAAGTCCTTAGACTTTGTTTTCCTCTTTATGTATTGTTTTTGTAAATGGGTTAACTGGCCCGCTAGTGTGTCCATCTCATTTCACAGAATTGGGGAGCAGTTTAATTTATAGTTTTATATTGACAGTATTGACTATTCACCTTCTAAAAGAAACCATGCGTGGTGACCAACATTGGAACAGAACTGTCCTGTATTCACTGGTGATGAAATTCTGCTACAACTGTTATTGAATTGTTTAAATAGGCTTTCTTAAATGTATGCCCTATGAGAAAAAGTAAAAAAAAAAAAAAAAAAAAAAAAGACAGGGTTATATATTAGTAGGCTTGCATAATTCTGTAGAATATTGGGAAGGTCATCATATATATTTTTATTTTATTTTTATTTTTTTCTCTGTCAATTTGAGTGGCTCTAAGGTATATTGGTTATACCCCCACCCCATTTGAAGCTTTTATTTTATGAAATGATTGGGCCTTAAGAAATGAACAACTTCCAAGGCAACATTGGTAATAACACCTAATAAATGAGTAAACAAGACTGATGTTTTTCAAGTTCCTTCCATTGTTTGGAAGTTAATCTGGTAAAATGTTCTCTATGTTAATCAGTAATATGGAGAAATAGACTAAATTACTCTAAGAGGACCTGTTGGCTTTATGTATCAAAAATGGATATAGGATAACTGCTTTCAATCCGAGGCCTCCAGGCTGGCTAAAATGCTGATTTGTCTGACTGTGAGGCTGTTATAATCAAGGTGCAGGGTCCACCATGTGCAGGGAACCAGCACATAAGTTTTCATGCCATATACACTATAAACAAACATGAATGAAATAATGAGGCCTTAATGTTACTTTCATTTAAAAAATCCCACATGCTTTTGCAGGAGTTTAGTCTACAAGATAACTCATTCTATTAAAATAATGGTTATATGCCATATGCAACCCTGGTGAGATGACCATGTATGGCATGCATGGCATGCCATACATGCCTTCCATAATGGTTAAAAGCGAAATAAATGTGCATCTAAGGTCATATAGCACTAAAGGAAGGTATAGTAAAGGGTGATGACAGGTGATATGTGTCAAACATCATGAGTAATGTTGAAAGGTCAAAGATGGATAAAGGAGTTGATGAGGGAATGGGTTATGGTGGTTTAGGTAATAGAATTAAATCAAGTGAAGGATATTTATGTGTCTGAGGAAGGAGAACAGGTTGTCAAAGCAGAAGCTGTGGGATTCTGTAGGGATGTCTGATATGCTGGAAATGCAGAGGTGCAGGCTATAGTAAAACATGGACAGGACAACAATGTGTGGAACTGAAAGCGGGACATTACACAGGGGACATAGGGGTGGGTAGGAACGTGACATTAGATCGGCATACATGAGGCGGATGTGGCCAATACGTAAGCGTGTGAGGGCCGTCTCCCAATGTCTGTTCCGGTGAAATGGAGCTGACCAAGAGGAGACAGGTGGTTTTACAGTATGTAATTTATTGTTGCGGAGGCTTGACCAGAAAGATTGCCATCGGGTATACAAGAAGGTTTTAAAGTGGGGGTAATAATCCGTAGCTGGAATATGTGAGAAGTGTAGTTGAGGTGATGTGGACATTGCGGCATAGCGTGCAAGAATATCTGCCTGTTCATTGCCAGGGATTCCAACAAGGCTTGGTACCCGGCAAAATCTGACAGATTTGTGATGTGTGGATAGATAGAACAACCAGTTCTGGAAGGGGAGGGTGTAGGAACATCTTGGGGTGGATTCACGTAAAGTGAGACCATTTTTGTATCAGAGAGTTGCTACCTCAGACTCAAACTTGTAAGTGGGACAGCCTCTATTAAATACATTATGGGGGCCGTCGCAGTTAGCACATGTACGTGTTTGTGCAGAGCAGTTTGATCGGTTATGACCGGGTTGGGCACATATGGGGCATCGGTCTGTGGAACAGCAGTGTTTAGCAGGATGTCCAAAGCACCAACAGTTTTGACATTGACGGGGAGGAGGTTGGTATGATCGAACAGGGGGGGATTGTCCACCAATGTAAGGGAAGATCATGTGTAAGGAAAGTAATATTGGCAATGTTGGTCGGTTTCTTTCAATGACCTCTACGAGGAATGGTGTAGCAATGTATTCCAGTAAGTCTTCTCCACAGTCTGACCAATCTTTGGTATTGACTGGGCAGTTTGCTTGGGGAGATAGAGACAGTTCCGGTAAAAGTATTAAGAGATGGATGAGGTTCTGCAGGAAGAGATCAGTTAGATTTCATACTAAAGCTTCAGTTTCAGATGTGACTGTTACGAGACGGGAGCAATCGTGTACGGAAAGGCATGGAAAGGGACTCTGCCCACATGTTTTTGGAGGCATTGTTGAAAGAGAAGAGTGTTGCCTGAGTAAGGAACTGTAGGGGGGATCAAGAAAAATTGGCCCCATTTACCTGGGATAAATAGAGTATTTAAGATATTTGTAGGGTTGGTGGTGGTAGATGGACGGGGACGTGTGGAAGAGGGAGTGTTGTTGAGAGGGGGGGGTAGCATTACGGAGAGATGGAGAAAAGACTAAGGTAGTAATAAGGGAGGATGGGGTGCTTGATGAAGAAGGTTGTGGGGCTAGAGGTTATGAACTTGAGGAAGTTAGGAGAGTAGGAATGTCTTTTGGAGATTGAGTCTCAGCTTGGGTGGGTAATGCACTAGTAGGCAGTGAGGAGTGGGTAGTAGTTTCAGTGTTCGAATTTGTGGTCAAAGAAGAGCCTGGGGTTGGAAAGCCAGGAGAGTTTGAATTGGTGGGGCTATTTGATGAAGGGGCAAGCCTCATTGCCCCTAATAAGGGTATTACATCTTCATTACTGGCCATGGGAAGCCTTGATTATGTTGGGGAAATAAACAGTCCACCCTTCAGTGCCCCTTAAGGGATAAGGGCTAGACAACTAAATCAGGGGAATACAGTGCCCATGGTTCCCGCAGGCCGTTCAAGACTGGCACAAAGTCAGCCTTTCATCCTTTCAGCATGGCTCTTTCACCTTAGTAAGTAGATAGTAGAGGGGGTTGGAGAAGGGACAGAAACAGAAAGCTGGAGGGAGAAAAGGCCATGCAAAATTAATGAGTCGAGGGCTGAGGCCCTAAGCAGGGGAGATCCCTGCATTGGGTCTAAGTCTCCATCTCCTAAGACCCCCACACAACAACGAGCAAGGGATTGGGGGCCACTTGGTTAACTCATTGAACACATACTGTAGCTCTATATCCCACTTTAACTAGACTTAGTACATTTTTCAAGAAATCTATAATTATCTACTATATCAGATTGCTTGAAGATGTTGAGGTGGGTACCTTTTTTATTTTTTTAACTACATCAAAGAGAAAAACAATCAGTACTTTCCTTAGAGTCTAAGATTGGAAGAAAAGAATGAGTACAGATTTTACTTACATTTCTTTTTCAATATCCATGCTTGCAAAATTATTTTTTTGGGGAAAATGAAAGGCTCTCACAGAATCACTGACTGAGAGAGAGAACTTTAGTTACATGTTCTTGCTAATTAAAATACAACATTTTGATGATAATAGCATCCAGTATAATTTTGAGGTAATATGTTTGTAAAACCTTTTAATTATTCTTTTTCTTATATCATGAACTTCTCTTTAATCTTTACAAGTCGGTATGTATAAGTTACACAAAATAAGAAAGACAAAAACAAGGAATTTCAAGGTAAAGAATCAAGGCTTGCTAAATAATTTTTCATCAGCATTTTTGATAAGAGTGATTTTGAAAGGGGGAAAAAAGAAAAAAGAAGAAGAAAAAAGAGAGAGAGAGAGAGAGAGAGAAAAAAAAGGAAATAAGTGACTGATACCTGATACATTGATTTACAATGATTATAGTATAGTACATCTTTACTATACCCATAGTTTTTAGACATTCCATCAACTGACTTCATCTTCGTATGTTGAGGAAGGTTAGCATAAGGAGGTCTGTATGAAAAGTCAAGGTAAATACTAGAAACCTTTCCGTAAATGAAAGCATAAAAGTAATCAGTGATAGCAAAAACCAGGGATTTTTTTTCCAAATTAGCCACTGTGGACAAGGATATGCAAGCAATTCATCCCTCACAGGTAGACATTTTTTCTTAACTTTCAAAAAAAAAAAAAAAAAAAAAAAAAAAAAAAAAAAAAATTACAAATAGTAGTAGTAATGATTATTCTTTGACATTTCTGAAAGTCAAATAACTAGGTTTACTTTAGTGAAATTATCAAGCATTAAACCAGTTACTAAAATTTGCCTTTATTCACTTACTATGATTATTTTACACAACTCCATAAATCATACATATGTGTTTAGGTAAAGAAAGACAAGAGTCAAGTTAGATTAGTATCATTATTCTGCAATATTAGGAAAAATGGGGCAGTATGGCCTATAGAATTATAACCTAACTTTTCTCTCTCTTCTTACATGCTGACAATCTGTTTCCGACATTTAAAAAAAGTCTGCACATTGTATAGTGCCTACTTGATATTTTTGAAAAGTAACCTGCAAAACTCTTATACAACAAAGAAACAGGTGTCAGGCTCATATGACAAGATCCTCATACACTGTCTTCCGACAAGAGGAGATCTAAAATTTATTTTCACATCACAATACTGTATTTGTTTTGATGTAAATATTTGCTCGCAACTGGTCCAGGTTCCCAGTACTCAGTGCATTATTTCAACAACACAGTTATACTGAAAATATATACAGTGGGGAAGTAGTCATGATGTTTTGGCTCAAATCACTAAAAAGAATCTGCAAAATCAAATAAGTTAGCTATTCAATCACTCTCTAATAACAATTCCTATTAAAGATGCACCTACTTGCATATTTAACAATGTCCTCTACCTGACTACAAGGTGGAAAAAATGCACATCCATCCATCCATTTGCTACGGCATAAAAAAAGTTCATTTTTTATGAACAGATAAACATTCATTCTTTACTTCCCTTGTGTTATCTAAAACAACATAAAATGAAATAAGATGAATCATCAATACAGTGTTAACATTTTCAAACAGTTTTGTAAAAATAATTCATTCTCTGTAATGTATTGCATAACAAGTGTTGGTCCATTAACACACAACAGCAATAGTGTACAGGTTAAAGTATGTTCTAATTTCTTTTGAATTCATAAATGCAAAAAGAAATAATAACAATAAAAAAAGATTGGACCTTCCATTTATATTTCAGAACTCAAACTAAGGAATAGTGATTGTACTAACTTGTGGCATCTTACTTGGTAAAAAAGAAAAAAAAAAAAAAGAAAAAAGAAAAAAAAAGAAAATAACATGTACCAGTGGGAATTTAGCTGCTTCTGTTCCTCATATTTTAGTAATATCGCAACACCAGAACCTCAAAAGACGGCACCTTTGCATTAATTTTTCCTAGGCTGTAAGAGTATCATCTGACTAATTATTAGTACATGATGCTTTTGAATGATAGAACATATACCGAGAAATTTATACTAGACTTTATTAGTGGCCCTGAGATTTCAAAATAAAACCTGGAAACATTTATGAATATACCCCACCCCCAACCTTAGTTAACTAAACTACTTACACTATTGTCAGCTAATTATATATACGTGTGTGTGTGTGTGTGTGTTGTGTGTGTGTGTGTGTGTGGTGTGTGTGTGTGTGTGTGTGTGTGTGTTGTGTGTGTGTGGTGTGTGTGTGTGTGTGTGTGTGTGTGTGTGCATACATGTGTGTGTGCATACATGTGTGTGTGCATACACGTGTGTGTGTGCATATGTGTGTGTGTGTGCATACATGTGCATATATATATGTGTGTGTGGTGTGTGTGTATGTGTGTGTGGTATGTGTGTGTATGCGTGTGTGTGTGTGTGTATGTGTGTGTATGTGTGTGTATGTGTGTGTATGTGTGTGTGTGTGAGTGTGAGTGTGAGTGTTGAGTGTGAGTGTGAGTGTGAGTGTGAGTGTGAGTGTGAGTGTGAGTGTGAGTGTGAGTTGTGAGTGTGAGTGTGAGTGTGAGTGTGAGTGTAGTGAGTGTGTTGTGTGTGTGTGTGTGTGTTGGTGTGTTGTGTGTGTGTGTGTGGTGTTGTGTGTGTGGTGTGTGTGTTGTGTGTGTGTGTGTGCATACATGTGTGTGTGCATACATGTGTGTGCATACATGTGTGTGCATACATGTGTGTGTGCATACATGTGTGTGTCTGTATGTGCATACATGTGTGTGTGTCTGTATGTGCATACGTGTGTGTGTGTGTTTGCATACATGCGTGTACATGTTTGCAAACATGTGTGTGCATGTTTGCATACGTGTGTGCATGTTTGCATACGTGTGTGTGCATGTTTGCATACATGTGTGTGCATGTTTGCATACGTGTGTGTGCATGTTTGCATACATGTGTGTGTTTACATACATGTTTGTGTATGAGTGCATATGTGCTTGTGTGTGCATGTGCCTGTGCATGCATATGCATGTGTTTGTGTATTGGCAAAGTCTTGTGTAAGAGTGGTTAAGTGATTCATATTCTGAAACTGAATCATCAGATCAGTTGTAAAATTAACCTCAATTTAAAGGAAGATGCTGTATGATATTTTTTTCCTTTCTTTTTTACAATATTAGACTTTTTGTTGGAATTCTGTATAGTTTTCAGGAATGTGTAATAAGTCTCAATTTTCCCATTCCACCCAATGCTCAGAGTTCACCTTACCTAGATTCCTAGTTAGTAAACAGGTGAAACAAGTAGTACTCATAACTGACTCATTGGTGACTTAGTACTCGTGGAGCCATCTATGTGTAAAAACAATTACTAAATAGAACACAGTGGATATGGCACGTACGCACCTGCCATCCCCAGTGGCATAGGGTCAAAAGCCAATTGAAATCAATCATTGAATCAAGCCCATGGACACTATCAGTTACTGAGCTCTCAATTTAGCCAACATTTCCAACTTTAACTGCAATTTCCAGAAATCTTTAAATGTGTTACTCATACCATTCCAACTTATCACTCTTACCTACTACTTTCTTTGCCACCGGAACACTCATGCTGTCACAACCGAGGCAGCATGATTGCCCTACAGCTCTGACATGCTTTGGACCATAGATAGCTTGATCACTCTTGCACAAAGCTCCAAATACAAACACCCATATTCATTAATTCACACAGGCATCTACACATACATGTAGGCAAGCAGGCATGCATACATATTTGTGTGTAATCATAATTTTATAGTATGAATGTGTTGCCTTTACTGCAGTGTGTAAGGTGTGTGTGTGCCAATGTGTATGCATAGAATATATAAAACATACACTAACATGTACACATGAGCATCCACACCTGGGCACATACATACACACACATATATGCATGCATGCACACACATACACATGTACACACACACACAGATGAATGTACCTGTGTGCTATGCAATAAGTATGTATGAAGTAAATATATATGCACACAGACATACACAGATACACATTCATGCATGGGTGTATGTACACCTACATACACATTTTATCTATTTATATATGAACTCGAGAAATTAACACTAGTTTGATAGTACCAGTTATTATAAAATTTTGAGATAAAACTTCTTCATGTGTCTGTTACGTTCTTTACTAGAAAAAAAAAGAAACACAAGTTGAATACCTGAAAATATAAACAATATAGCAATAATGGGATTATAGGGCAACAATTGTGTTAGCTGAAGTTGTGAGTAAAAAGCCATAGCACAAAAGGAAACTTGTAGTGGGAAAATACTTGTATCATCTCTCGACTTCAACAGCCAAGTAAATGGACTTTCTAATGACACTATTTTTGCTTTTAAAAACAATAGGACTGAAGGAAGGAAATCCAGTGAACAGCCAACCTCCAAAGGAATAAAAACTATCCTATATCTAACCCTTTGACTGCCTTGTTTCCCATTAGGTGAATAAAAATATATTATTAAATGCATATAAACATATTCTTCTCGAATACTTGATTTCAGTGTTTCTCCCCAAAAGCCTTATCCTCCTATTCTCTCTCATTAAGAAAATATGACCTAGAAAGCTACCGCTATATAAAAATAAAAATGCATTCATGGGTCAACCTTTCTAGTTTCAATATATCTTCACGTTTTAAAGAAAGACAGTACTATAAAAGTTTCCTCCTAAAAGAGTTTAAATGCTAGATATGTCACCAACTGGGTTGATTCATGACACACAATGAAGAAGAGTAAAATGCAAACTTGGTACCTTGTGTGAATAAAACGTGTACAGAATAATCCATGTTATCCGATGATGCAGCCAAAGGGTTAAATTATCTTACCACCCTAACCCAGCACACTGAATTCACTCGGACATCAATGTATACCCAAGGTGGCTGATTGAATGGGTGATCAGAAGTAATTAAAAGATTCATAGGGAGATTCCAAGTTTCCTTCTATGCCCAACATACAAACAGCAAGAAAAAATATAGTTTTCCATCTTATGGTTCTTCTATTAGAAAAGTATATCACTGACTTGAAGCTCTTAATATCTGTGGACATTAGTGAAGTTTCAGAGAAATAGAAACAAATTCCAAAAGTGAAGCAGAGGCTTTTCAGAACAAAAGCCTTTCATAATCAACAGTTTCAAGAAGAGTATATAAACATTAAAACTAATTAAAGCTGTAATAGCACTGGTTCCTTGCGGGCCAGAGCTCCCATGGGGTCCCATGCTGGCAGCACAATGGGCTCTTGGCTGAATACTGACAAAACCTCTTCTGGGACAAACTTCTTGTCTACCACAATCTCAAAGACAAACTCTCGGAACCATTCGGACGTCATGATAAGGTATCCCTTTTCACCTCTGTCCTCTCCCCAGCTGTTTTCAACGCGCCACTTCTCTGCAGTCTGTGACTCCTGAAGTGCCAGTTTAAATACTTTTAGTACAGAGGCAAAGAAAAAGGGAATGAGAAAGAAGAGAAGTACAGAGAGGAAAAAGGACAAGGAGAAGAGACGAATAGTGATCAAAGAAAATTACCACAGGAAAATTAATATGAAGAGGGGAAAATTACCTTTAGTATTGTATTATCACAATTTTGTTAAAAAATCTATGAACCAATGCATGAAACTTATTTCTATTCATCAGAAAGGTACTCATCAAAAAGCCATAAAACTTTCATAAAATAACTTAAAAGCATAGTTTTTAATATGTGGAAGAAACAAACTAGAACTACTTACA
>NW_020870669.1:574522-594522 GCF_003789085.1 Penaeus vannamei | reverse complement strand
TTACGCAGATTCCTAGTAAACAGAATTCCGAACATTTATACCTTTGACTCAAATTTCCAAGATATAAACTTCACAAACTGGAATACATTAACGACAATAGCTTTAAAAATATATACTTTATAAACAAAAGGAAGCGCCAAAAGGTATCGTATACATCAGTCACCCCTACGCAACGGATGATATCGTACCGCCTTGTCTAAAGTGTCGTACCCCAACCCTCAGTCATCGTGCGAGGTTCACACTGCATTGTTATCATAGGATGGGTTATCATAAACCTTGTCGAGGCGGTAGGATGCGGTCCTGGGGTTGTAAGTGGCGACAGCTGGCGGAGGGTCGTCTTCCCTGAGGAGAGAGGCCAGGGTTACTTCAGGATGGGAAGGGAGTTAGGTTAGGTTAGGGGGAGCCACTCTGTCGCCTACGGGTGTGGTTTTAGGCCTGCGCAGGGAGGAGACGAAACGAAATAGAAACAGGTTTGGGTAAGGATTATTTTAGACATTTCAAATGGCTATTTTTGGATGTTTTAAGATGAATTGTATTACATATTAAGGCAAGTAAGAATTATTACAAGTTTATATATGTATTTGTGCATCTATAGCTAAGCACATTTGCTTGTCTTTATTTGTCTCACACACACACAAACGTAGAATGTACATATATATATATATATATATATATATATATATTATATTATATATATATATATATAAACACATACACATATACATATTCCTCTCTGACACAAAGGAATTCGCTGCAACTTTAACTTTCTAAAATGTCCTTCAAACTCAGTTTCCAAAGAACTGAAAACTGTTTCTTAAAAGGAAGTTCCATGACGAAAAGAACGAACGAAAAAGAAGGTGAAAGAAGAAAGTGGAAAGAGAAAGACTGAGAAAGAAAGAAAGAGAGGGGGAGGGAGGGAAGGAGGTGAACATATCAGAACGGTAAAATATTTTGAGAAAAGATAATGAGGAGAGGAAAGACAGAAATAGAGAGAGAAGAGAAGAGAGAGAGAGAGAGAGAGAGAGAGAGAGAGAGAAGAGAGAGAGAGAGAGAGAGAGAGAGAGAGAGAGAGAGAGAGAGAGAGAATGAGAGAAAATAAATAAATAAAGGAAAAGAGAGAAAAAAAGAAGAAAGAAAAAACCCGCGCAACAGAAAGAAAAAATAAGAGACAGAATGAAAAAAAAACAAAGACCGCTAACAATAATAAAAAACAAACAACAAACAAAATTCAAGAGCCCCCCAAACAAAAACAAACAAGAGAAACCGACCTGCACCTCCCGCGTACGATGAGTGCCACGAGGGCCACCAGGCATGCGCAGAAGAGTGCCAGAAACACGTAGAAGGCATCCCAGATCGCCTGTGCCACACTCTCGAGCCGCCCGAGGTCTGTTGAGGAAAAAGGAATGAATAAAAACGAGAGAGGAGAGAGAAAAGGGGAGAGGAGGAGTGGGAGGAAGGGGAGAAGTGAAAAGAGGAAAGGTGTAAGAGAGGGAGAGGAAGGAGGAAAAGGGGGAGAGAGAGGAGGGAGAAGTGAAAAGAAGGGAAGGGTGTAAGAGAGGGAGATGAACAGAGTAAAGAGAAGGAGAAAGGGAGAAAAGGAGGAGGAGTAGGGGAAAATTAAAGAGAGGGAAAGGTGTAAGAGGAGGGAAAGAAGAGAGAAAAGGGGGAGAAGAGGAGGAGGAGGAGGAGGAGAAGTGAAAAGAGGGGAAAGGTGTAAGAGAGGGAGATGAACAGAGTAAAGAGAAGAGAGAAAAAGGGGATTAAGAAGAGGAGGAAGGGGGAGAGAAGTGAAAAGAGGGGAAAGGTGTAAGAGATGAAAAGGAAGAGAGAATAGGGGGAGAAGAGGAGGAGGAAGGGAAGAAATTAAAAGAGGGGAAAGGTGTAAGAGAGGAAGAGAGAAAGGGAGAGAAGAGGAGGAGGAAGGGGAGAGAAAAATTGAAAGAAAGGAAGGTGTAAGAGAGGGCAGAGAGAAAAGGGAGAGAAGAGCAGGAGGAGAAGAATCGAAAGGAAAGAAGAAGAAGAGGAGGAGACGTGAAAGGAGAGGAAAGGTGCAAAAGAGAGAAGGAAAAACTGCAAGAGAAGTGGAGAAAAAATACACATTCCGCTGTTATTATTTCACTTTGACGCCCTACTGTCGTTCATGTCATCATTATGATAAGTATCATTATCACTATTATCAATTCCATTATTGTTATCGTTATTCATGACATAAATATCACCTCCAACGTTATCATCATTATTATCGTATATTCCTATGAAGATCATTAGTAATAAAATCAATATCCCATTATCATTATCATCACTGCTTTTAACTATATTATCATCATGATAATCACCACACTATATCATCATATAATATGATTATTATAACTGATACATACTTTATTATCATCGTCATATAAACAATACGTCTTAACAGATCACGTGCACAAACAAACAAACAAACAAATAAACAAGCAAAGAAAAGGTTCGGAAACAGAACTGGATTCCGTAAATGTTTTGTTTTTCCTTAATCCTCCCCTCCACCCCCCTACCCCCCATCCGGCCAGGCCTTCTACCTTCCTTGCCCTTTCCTTCTCCCCCAGGCTCTCCTCTCCCCCTCTCTCTCTCTCTCTTTCTCTCTCTCTTCTCTCTCTCTCTCTCTCTCTCTCTCTCTCTCTCTCTCTCTCTCTCTCTCTCTCTCTCTCTCTCTGTCTCTCTCCTCTCGTCTCTCTCTCTCTTCTCTCTCTCTCTCTCTCTCTCTCTTCTCTCTCTCTCTCTCTCTCTCTCTCTCTCTCTCTCTTCTCTCTCTCCTTCTCTCTCTGTCTCTCTCTCTCTCTCTCTCTCTCTCAATCTCTCTCTCTCTCTCTCTCTCTCTCCCTCTCTCTCTCCATCTCTCCGCTCAATCTCCTCTCTCTCTCTCCCCTCTCTCCTCTCTCTTATCCACTCCTCTCTCATCCCCCCCTCACTCAATCTCCCTCCCTCTCTCTCTCTCTCCTCTCCTTTCTCTCTCTTCTCTTTTCATTTGTCTCTTCCCTCTCTTCTCTTATTCTTCTTTCTTCTCCCATATCTCTTCCCCTCCCCTCTCTCTCTCCCCTTCCTTGCCTCTCGCTCTTCCCCTCTCGACCTATCTTCTGCCCGTCTCTTCTTACACTCCCTAATTTCTCTTTCTCTTTCCTTACTCTCTTCTCCCTTCTTCTTCCTTTCCCTTTCTCTTCCGGATCCTCTCCCTTCCCTCTCCGCTCTTTTCCGTTTTCTTCTTCTCCCCCTTCCCTTCTTCCCTCTTCTTTCGTCTTTTTCTCCTTCCATCCTCTCTTTTACTCTCTCTTCCCCTCTCTTCCCTTACTTCTTCTTTCTTCCTCGTTTCCTTTTGTATCTTTTCTTTCCCTCCCCTCTCCTTCCCGTCACCTTTCCGTCTCTTTCCTTCTCCTCCTTTTCCCCTCACTCCTTTTCTCTTTCCCTTCCTTCCCTCCAAACCTCTACTTCTTCCTCGCTCCTTCCCCCCTCCCTCCTATCCTTTTTCCATTCCTTCATCCCTCCTTCCCTTCCCTTCCCCCTTCCTCTCCCTCCCTCTCTCTTTCCTTTTCCTCTTTCCCTCTCCCCTCCTCTTCTCTCTCTTCTCTCTCGCTCTCTTCTCTCTCTCTCTCTCGCTCGTCTCTCTCTCTCTCTTCTCCTCTCTCTCTCTCTCTTCTCTCTCTCTCTCTCTCTCTCTCTCTCTCTCTCTTCTCTTCTCTCTCGCCTCTCTCTCTCTCTCTCTCTCTCCTCTCTCTCTCTCTCTCTTCTCTCTCTCTCTCTCTCTGTCCCTCTCTTATTCTCTCTCGCTCTTTCTCCCTCCCTCTCTCTCCTCCCTTCCCGCTCTCCCTCTCTCCCTCTCTCCCTCCCTTCCCCCCTCCCCTTCCCCTCCCTTCCACCCCCAGTTCCCCTCATTCACTTCCTATTTCAACCCAAAAGATGCCACCAAAGAATTGAAGAATAGAAAGGGCCCTTCCGTTCTTAAGATGAGGGCGAAAATTTTGCAAAGTTTTCGAAAGATTTGCATATTTTGAATGATAAGAGGATGAGTGAAGAGTGATAAAAGCGGTGAGTGAGAGGTAAGAGATGATAAAAAAAAGAGTTGAAGAAGGAAAAAGATAAAGCAGATATGAGTAGATGGTTTGGAATATAAGATTTGTTAGGGTATTTGAGTATCTATTTTGTCTGTTCTGTCTGTCTGTTC
The DNA here is from genome assembly GCF_003789085.1 of Penaeus vannamei. Classification (NCBI taxonomy): domain Eukaryota; kingdom Metazoa; phylum Arthropoda; class Malacostraca; order Decapoda; family Penaeidae; genus Penaeus; species Penaeus vannamei. The sequence goes on along the minus strand of NW_020870669.1, from coordinate 590,327 downwards.
ACTGTCTTTCTGTCTGTCTATCTATCTATCTCTCTGCCTACCTATCTATCCTCTCACCTACACACAACCATATACATGTGTATATATACACATCTGTATGCGTACATATGCATCATTCGTATAAATGTACTCATACGCATCTGACACGACAAACAACAGACACGAATAAAAAACGTACACACAAGGCAAAACCCCCGCACGTACACGCTACGCACACACGTAAATTTGGTCAGCAGAGATTATAGCTTAAGCCTTCGCATTCACCGGGAAAGCACAGCCTCTGATGAATGACGTGAATGGAGGCAGGAACGAGTGGAATTAGACTGTAAACTGCAGGCTGGGAGCGTGAGTCGGTCTGTGTTCTGTCTCGTTACTTTATGGTAATACCGTATTGTGTTATGCAAGGCTGTGTTATGTGTTGTATATGAGTGAAGTGTGTAGCGTGTATTGTGTGTTATTTATCATATTGTTTGCCTTTTTCTTTATCATTTTAGTGTTGTCTTATGCTGTACATACGTAGTACATTTTGTACACTTGTTGATAAGTGTGTGTATGCGTGTGTGTGTGTGAAAGAGAGAGAGAGAGGGAGAGGGAGAGGGGAGAGGAGAGGAGAGAAGAGAGAGAGGAGAGAGAGAGAGAGAGAGGAGAGAGAAGAGAGAGAGAGAGAGAGAGAGAGAGAGAGAGAGAGAGAGAGGAGAGAGGAGAGAAGAAAGAGAAAGAAGAGAAGAAAGAAGAAAGAATAGAAAGAGAGAGAAAGTAAAAAGAAAGACCCTTCTTCTGAGAAATAAAAAAGAAAACAAGAAAAGCGAATTACCTGACGCTTCCAAGAATTTTTTTCAAGCCTCGCAATTAAACGCGAAAAACATCAACCACCAAGAAACCATTTAAAAGAATTGGCAACTGAAACCACAAACTAATGAGATCTACCACTTTACCCACACGGAGAGCCGTTGTAGAAAAATATGTGTTGTAGATTGCTGTAGAAAAAAGTGTTGCAGAATGTTGCAAAAGCCAATGCTGAAGATTGTTACAGAAATCAATGCTGTAGAAAAGTGTTGAAAAGTGTTGCAAAAGCCAATGTTGTAGACTGCTACAGAACACAGAGTCGTAGATTCTTATTGAAAAGTGTTGCAGAATGTTGCAAATGCCAATGTTGTAGAGTGGCAATGTTGTTGGTGTCCATTATCGCAAATTGCTGTAGCAGATAGCCTTGCATAAATCCCGTTTTGTTGATTGCTTTGTTACAGAAGTCCTCTGATGTAAATTTCTGCAGAAAAGGGCATTGGAGAAGTTCAGCGTTGTAGCTTATCGACAGACTGCTGTAGAAAATAGTGTTGTAGAAATCTCGTGTTGTAGAAATTGCCCGAGCCATTTGTACGAAAATCCAATCCAGTGTTGTAGATTATTGTAAGATCCAGTATTAAGAAAATCCCGTGTAGTAGATTGTTGTATAAGCCAGCGTGAAGAAATTCCCGTATTGTAGATTGTTGTAGAAGACGTCGTGTTGTACAAATCAAAGGTGAATCTTGGCCACAAAGAACATGGTCATTGAGACGAAGAGTCGTTGTCAGATGGCACAGTTAAATCTCGAGAATCTCTGGATTGTCTTCTTTCGTTGATAGTCATCGCTTTCATATCAGTTCCAAATTCTTCTTCTCTTCTATTTCTTCTTCTTCTTCTTTTCTTTTTTTCTTTTTTGTTGTTTTGTGTGTGTGTGTGCGTGTGTGTGTGCGTGGAGCTTATAAATCGTACTTTCCTTTTCTTATTCTTCATCATTGCCTTCTTTCCTTTTCCTTATTTCTTCTTATTATTTTTCTTCTCTTCCTTTCTTCTTTCCTTGTAATTTCTTCCAGTTGTTTCTTATTTCCCTGTTTTATCCCATCTCTCTTTCTCACTTCACTTGCCTCGGTCATTTGCCTTCTCTTTGTATGTAAATGTAACAGGGGAAATGGAGGAAACGCCAGAGTGAGTAAGAGGGAGAGAAAGAAAAGAAGAGAGAGAGGAGAGACAGTAAGAGAGAGAGGGAGAGAGAGGAGAGAGAGAGTGAGAGAGAGAGACAGAGAGAAGAGAGAGAGAGAGAGAGAGAGAGAGAGAGAGAGAGAGAGAGGAGAGAGAGAGAGAGAGAGAGAGAAGAGAGAGAGAGAGAGAGAAGAGAGAGAGACAGAGAGAGAGAGAGAGAGAGAGAGAGAAGAGAAGAGAGAGAGGAGAGAGAGAGAGAGAGAGAGAGAGAGAGAGAGAGAGAGAGAGAGAGAGAGAGAGGAGAGAGAGAGAGAGAGGGAGAGAGAGGGAGAGAGAGAGAGGGAGAGGAGGAAAGAGAGGACAGAGAGACGAGAAGAGAAAGGGAGGGGAAGGAGAGAGAGAGGGAGTGAGAAGCGTGCTGTTGACATGTGTGTGGTGTGTGTTGAGGAGTGAGTGGAGAAGGAGGAGAGGAGAGAGAGAGAGATGAGAGAGATGAGAGAGAGAGAGATGAGAGGAGAGAATGATGATGAGAGGAGAAACATGGCAAATGAATTAAGAAAAGTCATACAAACACAGAGGGCACGACATCTGAGATAGGAAAGAGATCAGATTAGGAAAACTGCAGTAGTGTGAGATCCTTTTCCCCCCCCCCCCCCCGCCGGGTCTGGCACCAGTTGCACTCCACTTACCTCTCCTTATATTTCTTCCCAGACCAGAGAGAAAAAAAGAGAAGAAACAAGGAGAGAGAGAGAGAAGACGAGGCGAGAGAGAGAGAGACGAGAGAGAGAGAGAGAGAGGAGAGAGGGAGAGAGAGGAGAGAGAGAGAAGAGAGAGAGAGAGAGAGAGAGAGAGAGAAGGAGAAGAGAAGAGAGAGAGAGAGAGGAGAAGAGGAGAGAGAGAGAGAGGAGAGAGAGAGAGAGAGAGAGAGAGAGAGAGAGGACTGAGAGAGAGGGAGAGAGGAGGATGAGGAGGAGGAGAGAGGAGAGAGATGGGGGGGGGGAGGAAAGAGAGACAGAGAGAGACAAACAAAAGAAAGTCATATCAAACACAGAGGGAGACAGAGAAGAAAGAAAGAAAAACTACAGGTGAAGATCCTTCCACCTCCCCCCCCCCCCCCCCCCGGCCGGTCGCCAAGTGCCTCCAACTTACCTCTCTCTTATATCTTCCTAGAGAGAGAGAGAAAAGGAGAAAAGGAAAGGAGAAGAGAAACTGAGAGGGAGAGGAAAAAAAGAGAGAAAAAGGGAGAGGACAAGGAAAGAGGAGGGAGGAGAGAAACAAGGAGAGAGAGAGAGAGAGAAAGAGGAGAAAAAAGGAAGACAAGGAGGATGGAGGAGAGAGAGAGAGGAGAGGAGATGAGAGAGAGGAGAGAGGAGAGAGGAGAGAGAGACGAGAGAGAGAGAGAGAGAGAGAGAGGAGAGGAGGAGAGAGAGAGAGAGAGAGAGAGAGAGAAAGAGAGAGAGAGGAGAGAGAGAGAGAGAGAGAAGAGAGAGGAGAGAGGAGAGAGAAAGAGAGACAAGAGAGATGGAGAAGAGAGAGAGAAGAGAGAAGAGAATTATGAATAAATAGTCAAGACCTATGCAGAGAAAGGCTGGGCTGTGTTCCCCTTACGTTGATTCTGGTGAGTTCTTATCTCTTTCTTTCTCTCTCTTTCTATCTATCTCTCTTTTTGTCCTCTCTCTGATTTTTCGCTATCTCTCTTTCTCTATTTTTTATTAAATTTTCTTTCTCACTTCTTTCTTTCTCAATTTCATTCTTTTACTCTTTTTTTCTCTTTCTCTCTCACCTCATCTCTCTTTTTTTTCTTTCTTTCTTCTTTCTTGTGCGCTCTTTCTCTCTTTCTCTCTCTGTCCCTTTGTCCCTTTCTCTTTTTCTCTCTTTCGCTCTGCTATTTTTATCTCTTTCTCTTTCTCTCTTTCTCCGTTTGTCTTTTCTCTGTTTTACTCTTCATTTCTTACTCTCCCTTTCTCTTTCTCTCTTTCTCCTCACCCCCCATCCCCACCCACCTTCCCCCGTTTACACACTCCAAAATGAAAGCCTTAGCGTTTAGCGGAAAAAAGACGAGGGTAGTGTAGCGGTGTAGCGAAAAGAGCTTATTTAGCGGGAGGGAAAAGCGAGCTCTTGCTTATGGATGGTAGATCGTGGTGCAGAGTAGATAGTTTGTGGAAGAAGGTGGTTGTTGAGAGAGTGGGTGGAGGGAAGGAGGGAGAGAGGGAGAGAGGAAGAGAGAGAGAACAGGACAACGGACAGAGACAGAGACGACAGACAGACAGAAAGACAGAGGGACAGGCAAACCGACAGACAGATAAACAGAGAGGTGGAGCGAGAAAAACTTCACGAGATACGAAGAGGGAGATGGGGGGGGTGCCAGACAGACGGGAAGAGAAGGAAAGTCATGCAAGAGACAAAAATACACAAAATATTAAAAAATACATAACAAATAAAATATAAGCATGAATTTAGAACAAAGATACAATATTGTAAAACAATGACAGTTACATAAAGATATTTAGAGAGAGAGGGGGGGGGGTAAAGTAGAGCAGAGAGAGAGAGAGAGAGGAGAGAGAGAGAGAAGGAGAGAGAGAGAGAGAGAGAGAGAGAGAGAGAGAGAGAGAGAGAGAGAGAAGAGAGAGAGAGAGAGATGAGATAGAGAGAGAGAGAGAGAGAGAGAGAGAGAGAGAGAGAGAGAGAGGAGAAGAGAGAGAGAGAGAAGAGAGAGAGAGAGAGAGAGAGGCAGGCATAGAGAAAGAGAGAGATAGATGAGGGAGGGAAGGAGGGAGAGAGAGAGAGAGAGAGAGAGAATGAGTCGAAGACGACAAAGAGAGAAGGGGATAGAAATATGAAAGATGAAGAAAAGGAACAACAGAGAAAAACATTAAACGAATTAAGAAATTGGATAGAAGAAAAAATATATTAAAAGGGGGATCATAAGACGAAAGCGAGGGAGAAAGAAAGGGGAATAAATAAGAGAAGAGAGCGAGTGAATGATAGAAAGAAAGAGAAGGAAAGGGAGAATGTGAGGCATAAAAAAGAGAGAAAAAATAGGGAAGGGAAATATAATAATGGCGGGCAAGGAGGAGGGAGAAAGAGTTAAATCCATGTAATGCAATTCTCACCGTTCAGGAAGGAGGCAATACCGGTGAAATTGCCTTGCGGATTCATTCCCTCGGGAGGCGGTTGATCGGGACCGAGCGTGCTTGCGAAAGGCTGTTTTCCCGGATCAACCGAACTTGCGTTTGAGTCGCTTGGAGGAACGAAGAGGAGGATTAACAGAACTTGCGTTAGATTGGCCAGGAGGAACGATCTCACTTGCGTTAGAATTGACAGGAGGATCAACAGAACTTGCGTTAGATTGGTGAGGAGGATCAACCGAACTTGCATTGGGTTGCCTCCCCGGACCATCCGAACTTGCGTTAGAAGGGACAGGCGGAGCAACCGAACTCGCATTCGAGCGAACCGGAGGAGCGAATGAGCTTGCTTTTGGGGGGAAGATCGAGCTTGCATTGGCTTGAACTGGCTTGCTCGAGGGCTTGGCATGGATCGAGTCATTTCGGGGAGTGTCGGTCGGTCTTGGCTCGTCTGTCGGGTTGGTCGGGTGAAGATGAAGGAAATAAGATGGAAAAACATGATCATAATTTTGGAGTTCGGAAGAGTCGGGGGGGGCTATTCTGATTTTTTTTTTTTTTTTTTTTTTTTAATATCTAAACCACCTGATGGAAAACTAAATGGCTGATGGAAATGGTTTTGATTTCTTTGTATATATATATATATATATATATATATATATATATATATATATATATATGCGTGTGTGTGTCGCTGTGTGCTGTGTGCGTGTGTGTGTCGCTGTGTGCGTGTGTGTGTGTGTGTGTGTGTGTGCGTGTGTGTGTGTGTGTGTGTGTGTGTGTGTGTGTGTGTGTGTGTGTGTGTGTGTGTGTGTGTGTGGTTGTGTGTGTGTGTGTGTGTGTGTGTGTGTGTGTGTGTTGGTGTGTGTGTGTTGTGGTATTGTTTGAATATACGTATACCTGCATGCGGTTGTATAAATACAGGTCTGTTTCCTCTCTAAGACCCCCCCCCCTATCGTCACTCGAGTAAGAACTAAAATACCCATTTATATCACCTTTCCTTCCGGTACTACACACCCGCCTTCCGCACACAACTCCCGCCAAGCAAAACCCGCCCTTGATGCTCCAGCGACCGTAGAAAATCCCCCGAAAGTAAAACTCATAACAGTTCTTTTCCATTTAGAGAAAGCTCGCCCGCTGCATGTAGCATAATTTACGCAGATGTGCTGTCTAAACCGATTTTCTCTCCCCAAGGAGGAAGAAGTAAAGTTCGTACCCAAGCGAGAATCTGCCGTCTGCCCGCGGAGGAAATAACAAAAGCGACAAGAGGTTTCGACAGTTTCCCGTCTTCTGTTTTGGGATGAATGCGCCGCCGCCTTCTCCTGCCATCTAGTGGTGAATGGAGTAACTACTTCAAGGACTTGCTCTAACATGTTCAGAGAGAACTGTTTTTTTTTTTTTTTTCTCACTTCCAAGGGAATATTTATCTGGCTAAAATAAATAGATGGATGAATAAATACGAACATATATAAATAGATGATTAGATGAACGTAAAAGCAAAGAAACATTCTAAAGAATGAATAAATAACGTAAGAACTAAGTACATAAAACGTAGCCTCGCCCCACTTCAAATCAAGAAACCATTTTCTTTACGGCGGGAGACCTGTTATGATAAAAAAATATCCATAGCATTCTAGGATATTTGTACTACCATATCTGAATCATTGCTGCTTTCTTTTCGTTCTACACACAGCCGTAAGCATGAATAAACTTCCCAGATTCCTACATCTTTCTGTATACATGCAGGAAACATCGATACGTCAGCAGATACATTTTTAAATTATCTGTTTTTCTCTACATTACCGTAACTGTCTACGGCTCTCTTTAAGGTCGAATTTAAGGTATTGTGGATCTGCACGTTTCAGGATCTATGAAGGAGTGAGAATTTTAGCCATCTAACATAGTCCATCAGGCCAACATATGCTCTCTTGACCTCATAGCTCACCAAACTAGTTCACATTATGCATGCAATCCCTTCTTGGTTCAACACATCAGCGTGAAACCTTTACACCACATCCACATCCACTCTCCAGACCTCATGGCTCGCCACACCAACATGCGCTCTCTATACCTCCCCCTCATGACTCGCGATCTCATGGTCTATTGGCTCATCACACACCGACATGCACTCTCCACACCTCATGGCTCACCTCTCCGATATTCCTTTTGATCTCGACCTGTGTTGCCACTCCTGTTTTTTGTTTTTTCTTCTTTTCTCGTCTTTTTTGCGTAGAACTGTTTGTTTGTTTGTTTTTCATTGTGATGGCCTGGGGTTGTTGTTGTTGTTGTTTTAAAGAAATCTATGAATTTAGTTTTTATCGTTATTTACCTAGACTTGTTTGTTTGTTCTTCCCTGTGATGGCCTGGTGTTGTTTTTATGTATTTTTTTCTTTTTTTAAGAAATCCGTAAAATTATTTTTCTATGATCAATTATTCTAACGTGCAATTTTCTTACTAAGCAGTTAGTTAAAATAAACAGTGAAGATAGATCACTGTACTAGACGCGTCCATATGAGCGACAGACCTGTAACAGCCACTTGTACCAGAACAACATCAACTGATACTTTTTTTTCGCTCAGTACCTCAGTCGCTTCCGAGCTGTTATGTTGCTCGAGTCGTTTCGCACAGCTACTATTAGCTCCCTCACCCTCGAAGGAAAGGAGTTCTGAGGAAAGGAGAGGAGGAGGAGGAGGAGGAGGAGGAGGAGGAACCCACTACGAGTACTCCACCTCGAAAAAAAGGATAATCCCAAGGTACCGTGACGGACATGTTTTTTAAATGAACCGAAGCTTCGAATCTATCTTACCCTATACAAAAAGTGTGGTGTTAAGCGAATGTCCGAAGCGGTATTCGAAACAGGTTTGAGACGAGTTTTGATCGTGACTGAACAAGCGAGACTTTACACACGACTGGCTGAAGGTGGAGGTTAAGTCGCGTCTGCATAGTTAATAATATCGATTGAATATGAGATAGAGTGATCTGAGTTTAATTTTACGGAATCTAGGTGGTTTTAGGCAACCGATCTCGAGGTTTTTTTTCGAAATTAGCGAGTGGCAACACTGATCTCAGCAATCGACAGGAGCTTCCATTTTTTCTCAATCTCTCTCTTTTTTTTCTCTTTTTTTCTTTTTTTTTTTTTTTTGGAAGAGGGCGACGCAAAAGGCAAGGTCTTCAGTGTGTCTGTTTGTTCACGTTGTTTTTATTGCATGGTGGAGAGTTTGTTCTCGTGTGTTTGTGTGTTTGTTTCTGTCCTGTTGTGAATGGTGTGTTTTGTCTGTTTGTTTTTGTTTTGTTATGGAGAGAGTGATCTTTGCTATTCTGTTGTTGTTGTTGTTGTTTGTTTGTTTGTTTCATGATGAAGAATGTTTTCCTATTTATTTATTCTTTATTTGTTTAATGATAAAGAATGTTTTCAAACAGAAGAGTGTAGTGTAGTCATATTTGTTTGTGCACTTTTTTCTATGAGCTGTTTGTCTTTTTTGTTCGTTATAGAATGCTTTTGTTTGTGAATCTAGATGCAGTTTGATAATGTTTTTCGTATGTAAGCTAAAGTTAATTATTTCTTTACGGTCTTTTGTTTTGTTTTTGTTTTTCTTGCTTGTTTGTACTTTGTAAGTTCATTTATTTGTTCCATTCTTATTGTTTGTTTCTGTGACTTTTCTTATATTTTGTGCCTATATATTCAATGCAATTTACAGATAAGTAAAGGGTTTTGGAATATTCTAAAATCTTAAATCACATAATACGACAATCTGGAATCATGTGACAAAATCTGGAATCATTTATTGAAATCTGGAATCATGAACCGAAACATGAAATCTTGGAATATTTCCAAATCTGGAATCATCTAATACCCTGAAATCTGGAATCATGGAATGTGACGAAACATGAAATCATGAAATATGAAGAAATCTGAAACCATGGAATAATCCTAAAATCCAGAATCCTGGAATGTGACGAAACATGAAACCTTGAAACCATGAAATATCCTAAAATCTGGAATCCTGGAATATAAATCAAAAAGAAAAAAAATAACAACCAGGACATATGATGAAATCTGTAAAAATGAAAATGGTTGACAAACACGCAAGTCATGGAAACCGCGTGTCTGTGTGTGTCTGTGCAAAGACTCGCTTGTCACGCAATGTCTCCTTAATTCCGGGATTTGTCTGTTTGTCTGTCTGTCTGTGTGGGTATTTTATGGGGGGATTAGTCTGTCTGTTTTTTTTCTGGTGTGTGTGTCTGTTTGTCTATTTCTTTTTTTCATTTTTTCTTTCATCTTTTATCATTTCTTTTCTCTCTTCAATGTGCGTTCTTTATTTTTTCTTTTTCTTTTATATTATTTGCATTGTTTTTCTTCTAATCATTTTTCTTGGTCTTTCTGTTTTCTTTCGTTTCCTTTGTTTTGTCTCCTCATCCTTTCTCTTAAATCTTTTCCTCTCCTCTTCTCTTTCATTATCTTCTCTCCTACTTCACACATTCTTTTGTCTTATTCTCTCCTCCCACTTACTTCTCTTTTCTTATTTTTTCGCCTTATTCTCTTTCCTTCTTCTCTCTCTTTCCTTCTCTTATTTCATCATTCTATCTCCTCCATCTTTTTCTCTCCTTCTCTCTCTTTCTTTTCCCTTTCTTTCACTTTTTCTTATTTGTTTGTTTTTCGCATCATAAACTTTTCCAAAAGATTTCCCTGCTGCTTATAATATAACTAACTTTTTTTCTTTTCTTTTTATTGTCTTGAATGTTCTTTCCATTTTCTTAACTCTCTTCCAAACACTTTTCTTTTTCCTGAGATGCGCTCCTGTCGCTTTTTTTAACATTTGAACATTTTGTTTTCTACTACTATTTTTTCTGTCCTTTTATTCTTTATTTTTCATTTTATCTTTTCTTTTTTTTCTTTTTCTTTTTTGTTCTTCTTCTCTCTCTTCGTTTGGTTTTTCTTGTTTTTCGCTTACTTTTTCTTTTTTTCAGTTTATTCTTTTTCCGTTCCTTCCTCCTTTTTTCTTTCTTTTTTCTTCTTCTTTTCTTTTTCTTTTTCTTCTTAATTTTCTTCTTGCTTCTTCATCTTCTTCTTCTTACTTGATATATCTTATTTATTGTCTGATATATCATTTATTTCTTGTCTAAAATCGTTTTTCCTTCTTAATCTCCTATTTAAATATACATTACTGTTTTTTTCTTCTTAAGACTTTTTTTCAATTTCATTTCAGATTTGGTCACTGAATACCTTCTTTTTTCGATCTCGTGGCGTTTTGTATAGATTCCTGTGTTGATGTGCATTTGTTTTTTTTAAAGTTAGGTTTACGGGGTTGTATAAGGGATTCGATTAGGTTCGGTTAGATTCGTTTAGGTTTAGATCGGGTGTGTAGATCGTATGAGGGGTTTGATTATGTTTAGTGAAATAAGTTAAATTTAATTATGTTTAGATGTTTCAGACTAGTAGAGATAGAGTTAAATAAACGAAATGTTAGTTATGCTTTTGACTATAGCAGTTATGATAATGGAAATAATAATAGCAATGATAATATTGATCATGGTGATAATGATAGTAAAGCATTAATTATGACTATTATACCAGCAAGGATTCTAATAGAATATAAATAATATACTCGTATTAAAATTGACATAGAATTTAAGAACTTTCATACGATTTTTATGATAATGATATTGCAATCTCTAATGAACGAAAAATAATTAAGAAGACGTAAACGACGAGAAAAAACAACATTAAAAGGAAAGGAAAAGTGAATCTCGAACTTTTAGCAAAGGTAAACATCAGCATTTACCTGGACCATTAAGTAATTAGTCCTTTTTTTCTCTCTCTCTTTTCCAGTTCTATTTTTCCCAGTTGGATTTCGCTTTTTATTCTGTCTTTCTTTTCATTTCACCTTTTTTCCGAACAAAAAATATTCTAAAGGGTTTCTATCCGGATTTCAATGGATTTGTTTACGCGAACGGCTGCAATGAATGCGGAGCGTTCTTGGAAGCATTTGATTCGCCTTCGACTTGAATCGAATATAATGGCTTCGATTAACGAGAGTTATCTCTTTTACTTTTCTACTATTACCTCAGTTTTTCGTTTTCTAACTGATTTGATTATGCAAATCTTAAAAAAACTTTAACATTATTATTGTAACACGATTTCGTTTGGTATCCTATAATCCTCGTATCATCACTCTCGATTTTTTTTTCTATAATCATTATATCCTTTCTTTCTCATCTTCCTCCTAAATATAAATCGTGTTCAACCGAATCCTTCCGTCAATCCTCTCAGGAGAACCACGAGAGACTCACGTTCAGAGAAGTCGGGATCTCCGCTGCTGGGAGCCGGGGTGATGTTGGCGGTGACGTTGCTGTCTTCGGTCTTGCCTTCTTCGCCCGGTCCTGAGGAGGTCTGGTTGGTGCCGTCGCCTGCCGAAGGGGGCGGGGGGGTTACGGCATGGGTTTGCGTCATGAGCTACGGCATGGGGTGACGTCATAAACTAAGGTATGGGTTAGGTAGACTGGCATGGATGACGTCATACACTGAAGCAAGGGTGACGTCATAAACTTAGGTATGGATGACGGCATAACTAAGACAATGGTGACGTCATGGACTGAGGCATGAGTGATGTCATGATTTAAGGCACTGAGCAAGGATTATCTGTACGTTTTCTGATTGGCTGGAAAGAAGGGAGAGCTGAAAAGGGAAAATGGCGGAATAAGGAGGGAAAGAGAGAGAGAGAGTGAGAGACAGACAGACGGTCGTACAGACAGACAAACAGAATGAGACAAAGACAGAAAATGCACATACAGAAAAGCACAGAGACGTCTTCGGGACTGACAGCAACAATAGAATGAATAAAAATCCAGAAAGTTCTTTTTTATTCCTTAATGCTAAGTTAAGATTGATTAGTCTCTGTACTAAGTTATCAAACACAGATAACTAAAAAAAAATAGTGAAAACAGACAGCTACTTAACAGTCACTCAATTCTACGTCAATAGAGATTCTTTTGATCTGTCTGTGCGATGTGACATTAAGATTTTTTTTTTTTTTTTTTTTTTTTTTTTTTTTTTTTGCTCACAAGAAAGCCCTAAATACCTTACGACTTTGCTGAAATATCTCACCTGACGAGTTTGAGCTCAGGCTTGCATTGACACTTGGTGGTGACGTCACATTCACCGGAGGAAGGGTGTGATTGGTCAATACAGATGGTGACGTTTCGTTGACTTCTGGCTCCTAGGGAGTAAATATTTTCCTCGTTATTACCTTTAGTAGTGTCCGTTTTATTAACGAGAGTGGTATTATTGTTTTTTTTTTTTTTTTTTTTTTTTGGCATCACTGGCTTCGTATCTGAAGTCATCAGTGAAATTGAGTCATCATTACAGAAAATCAATCGGATGTATTGTGACTATGTTTTATTAAAGAGAGTGGTATTATTGTATTAAATACCACTAGTCGTATCTAAAGTCATCACTAAATTGAGTCATCATTAAAAAATGAACCGTATTCCTGTGACTAATGAAGGAAAGGGCATGAGAATGTAACTGACGGAAATATAATCAAAACCGATTAGATACAACTTTGTATTAGGAGATATCCATTCTTTTTAAAAAATCAAATTCAAGGTATGTCATATTTCCTTGATTGAATTTTTAGTAGTAAGAGCAACCAATATGGTCCTATGTAGTGAGAAATTCACCGGTGGTGAGGACGGTTTCAACCTTTGTGGTGAGTTTGAGAAATTACAAACAATCAAATATAGTAGCAATGTTGTGTTATTAGTGTTTACATTCAGTGTGTAAACTCACTGACGCAAAGGCACCAAAGTCTAGTTTTCGGCATAATGTGTTTTGACATAAAGAGGGAAATATTTAATGATTGTCAAAGATAAGGACTAGCATCATTTTCTGTGAACGCAACTTGGTGTATGTGTGTGTTGATATGAAAAATGGCCAATGACCAATCGATTGAACAGAAAGTGATAATATAGATAACAACAAAACCAATACTGAAATTTCAAAGTAATACCGAAATAGGTATTAGCACCAAGGACTAACTAACTCTTAAACATTTACTTTAACCTTAATACACCATATGCCAACAAAAATGCTACCTTTACAGCGAATACACCAAATCCCCGCTTTCACCAAATACTAAAAAAATAATAATAATAATAAATAAATAAATAGATAAAATAAATAAATAAACAAAATAAAAAAAACTTCAACACCAGAACTCGAACGACCTCAAGACAGACCTCTGACGTGAGGGGCGGGTAGGTGAAGTTCACCAAGGGCTGAGACGTCGGCGCGGACCCCAGCACCCGAAGTTCGTCCGCTGCCCAGGTGCTCGAGTTGAAGCTGGAGAGACTCAGCTTAATCTGCGTGCGGAAGAGATATGTAAGGGGGGTAAGGAAAGCTTAGATTTTTTTTTTTTTTTTTTTTTGAGTGTGTGGGGGAAGGTTATGTGTGGGTGTCTTTGTATGTCTGTGTGTGGGTGTGGGGGTGTGGTAGATGTGGATGTCTTTGTGTGTGTGTGGGTGTGGGGTGTCTTTGTGTGGTGGGTGTGGGTGTCTGTGTGTGTGGTGGTAAAGGTGTTTTTTGTACATCCGTGGGTGGGTTGGTGGATATCTTTGTTTTACTTTTATGGTGTGTTTGTGCGCGCGCGCGCGCATGCGTGTGGGTGTGTCTATCTTTTACACCCTTATCCCTTTCCACAAACTCTCATATCCCAATCACCCACCCATACCTATGAATCTTCACACAACAAAACAAAACAAAAAAAAAAATCAACAAAGACAAAATCTTAAAAAAAAAGAAAAAAAACATCCTCCTCACCAACCACGTACCTTAAACGGCTGAATCCTTGAATAGCTTGGAATCTGCACCTCCTGGCTGACCCAGACCTCGTGGTGCTCCAAGAGGTCTTCGGGGAAAGTGTAGGTGAAGATCCGAGGGGGGGGCCCCGCTGCTCCATCGTCACTGCAGGAGGGGGGGGGTTAGTGTTCTTTATCTATTGTTCGCTTTTCTCTATCTATCTATCTGTCGGTCTGCCTATCTCATTTTCTCTCTCTATCTATCTCTATCTATCTATCTATTTCTCTCTCTCTCTCTCTCTCTCTCTCTCTCTCTCTCTCTCTCTCTCTCTCTCTATATATATATATATATATATATATAATATAATATATATATATATATATTATATATATATATATATATATATATATATATAATATATATATATATATTATATATAATATATATATATATATATATATATATATATATATATATATATAATATATATATATATATATATTATATATATATATATTATATATATATATATATATATATATATATATATATATATATGTATATATATATATATATATATATATATATATATATATATATATATATATATATATATATATATATATATATATATATATATATATATATATATATATATATATATATATATATAATATATATATATTATATATATATATATATATATATATCTATATATATCAGTAAACCGGGAATTAGTACATTAATTATTTTGATTAATTCTATATAGATAGTCTAAATGCTAATCAAACTATTCTAATGTATGAATATTAAATAACAAAATACATGATTGGATAATGATGTCATTTTCATTGATTATACTGCCATCATAATATCAAATTTGTTTTTTAATTGTTGCATCTCATTTTTCTTAAGTGGCGCTGTATTTTCTTTTTTTTATCTTGTCCTTCATTTTTTCTTTCTTTCTTTCTTTATAGGTTATTTCCTCTTTCCACTTTTCCATTTTCTTCCTGTCTTCTTCTCTCCCCCTTGTTACTCTCCTTCGTTTTATTCCTTCTTCTTACTCCTTTTCCTTCATATTTCCTCTCCTTCACCTCCTGACTCCCTCTCCTCCTATATACTCGTCCACCTCCTCCTTACTCCTCCTCCTTCTTACTTCTTCCCCTCTTGCTTACGCCTCCTCTTCTTACCCATCTTCCTCCTTTTTCCTCCTTCTCTTTCTCCTCCTTATTCTTTTCATTCTTTCTTACCTCCTCCTCCTTCCTGCTCCTATTCCTCCTCCTCCTCCTACTTCTACTCCTACTCCTACTCCTTCCCTTCCTCCTCTTCCTCCTACTCCTCCTTCCCTTTCTCTTCCTCCTCCTCCTCTTTCCTCCTCCTCCTTCCTCCTCCCCATCCTCATCCTTATCCTTCCCCTCCTCCTCCTACTTTCTCCACCTCCTTCTCTTCCTTCTCTTCCTCTTCCTCCTCCATATTCCTTCCCCTTCTCCTCCTTCACCTCCACCTCTTCCTCCTCCTCCTCCTCCTCCTCCTCCTCCTCCCTCCTCCTCCTCCTCTCCTCCTCCTCCTCCTTCCTCCTCCTCCTTCTCTTCCTCCTCCTTCTCCTCCTCCTCCTTCCTCTCTCCTCCTCCTCCTCCTCCTCCTCCTCCCTCCTCCTCCTCTCCTCCTCCTCCTCCTTCCTCCTCCTCCTCCTCCTCCTCCTCCTCCTCCTTCCTCCTCCTCCTTCCTCCTCCTTACTTACACTTCATGACGAGGTCCTCTGCAGGAGAAGAGAAGTAGTAGCTGATGATGATCCTCGCATCCTCAAGGGCGGGGAATTTCTTCTCGAGGAAACTTTCATATTCCTGTCGAAGATAAAGATAAGAGGCTTTAGTGTCAAGTTTGGGGGGACTGTCTGTCAAGGGATGTTTCTTTTGTGCAGATTACT
>NW_020870669.1:567101-569422 GCF_003789085.1 Penaeus vannamei | reverse complement strand
ATTAGGGCGATTACCGCGCCATATTGCATAATACCGCGGACCAATGGTTCAAGCATGCACCACATGACAAACTCTTTACTATTTCATTTTTCTTTGACAGTGTGGTAGGGAGCAGTTTCTGAGAATTTATTGCTCACAGATCGTCATATATTTACAGGCAATTTTGGTGATTTGTAGACTGTGTGTGAATTTTAAGCGCAAAGTAAAAAAAAGAAAAAAATGCTGAAGGTTCTTGATTCCATTTTATATATAAATTTTTACATCTTTAAACAAAATTACTATCGGTTAATAAAAGCCAGTAAATTTCAACAGGTACGCCCCATCTGGCACAACTATCAACGGGTAAAGAATGAAGGACGGATCTTGTGGTTAACATTCACCACCCTCTCTGACTATCTGTGGCTTTTGCGTGCAGCCACTCAGTGCCTGCAGCAGCGAGCACCTAAGGCCTTACTGTATTTGGCTGCGGCTGTGTCCGATTTTTACATTCCACAAGGTAAGTCTTAAAGGGGAAATTCTTTGTGTTTATGAATATAATGCTGAGATTTCCTCTTTTTTTGTGACGATCTTTCTTTACTAATTACTTTGCAGAGATTTTTACATACCTCAAGGTATGACGTAGAGGAAAATTTTTAGATTATGCTTAGATTTCTTTTTTTTTCCCCCCTCTTTTTTTGTGAAGATCTTTCTAATTATTTTATAAGTTACTCTACAGATTCCAGTAGACTTGGCCAAGTACCTTTCAAGAAAAACATATGTTTTAAGTTTAAGAACTATTGTCATTTTTGTAGTAGCAGGCATAGTTACTTACCCATATATCATGAATATTCTGGGGCTTGTCTCAGGCATCAACCCTTCAGTGGCAAATTTGGCTCTAACCATCATGACATAATGGCTTATGACATACATGTCATGACTCGCAACGGGTGGGCTGTCTATATGCAGCGTAGACAGAGCCATAAAGTCTAGACTGATGCATGATATTAGATCACAAAAAATTCAGGCCTCGTCATTATAGGGAGGGAGAGGCGGGAACAATATATAATTTGTTTTTGGCTGCTATCATTTAAGTTTCTTTTTGTTCTTCTGCTTCTACTTCCATATTTATGAGATTCTCCATACTTTACTATTCGTAGGCAGTTTAGGAAATAATGATAAACTAAATGTGTATAGATATTTTGCATTCAGTATAAAACTTTTTTTTTTTTTTTTTTTTTTTTTTTTTTACAAATGGTTTGGATGGATACTATTTTATATAAAATAATGTGGAAATTCAAGGTTTTCAAAAGTAGCTGGCACCCAGTGAAAATTTGCCATCTGTCGTCCTTTCATTTGCCGGGTCCTTTTAGCAGGACAATAAAGAAAAAATCTATTACTTTTATGCACCATTCAAAAACACTGTCTTCAGATTTGCAGGAAATGCATCTGAGAGGTTGCATTTTCAAAATTTTCACAGGAGAGGGCCCCCGGACCCCACCCAAAATGCTTTACCTCGCACCTTTAGCGCTCAGCTGCTAAGCATTGCCCAGCACAGGGGAGGTCCCTACTTGGACTTAGGTAGCCTGCTACTTTGAAAACTTTTGAACACCCTGAAATTGTACAAAACTTTCTGTAATATTGACACTTAAAGGAAGGAATAGAACATTTTTATTAGCTTAAGATAATATTAATATTTCCATAGTGTTATTGAGAAAAGAATGCTGAAATAACATGGGTGATTTAGGTATCAGCCGTAGAAATTCCTCAAGAAGATAATTAGCCCAATGTCGACAGGGAAATGATGCGTTCCATTTGGCAATGCTTGGTTAAATGTTTCGGCATATAGATGGCTCTGCCAATGCTTGTGTGTGTGTGTGTGTGTGTGTGTGTGTGCTTAGCATGAAGGAGTCAATTAGTAGATCTTGCGACCTCACTTTCCTTGAAAGGTGGGAAAACATTTTTTTTTTACTAATATCAATATTGACCCTGTTATTTTTTTATAAACTATGATGCTATATTTTACTGACATTACTAATAGTAGTATTAGTAATACCGCACTTCAGCGGTGGCTGTAAACAGGTGAGACTGGTAGTTCGTGTAATCAGCTCATTGGTGACAGTGCTTTAGAGCATCTATATGTAAAACAATTACTAAATTCAACACATACAATGGGCAATGGCATGTACGTACATGCCATGCGGTTTAAAGTTAATATTTCGGCTTTATTTTTAATTATTTATTTTGTCATATTCAGTACAAATGTGTGTGTGTGTGTGTGTGTGTGTGTGTGTGTGTGTGTGTGTGTGTGTTTTTTAAGAAAAGGAAAGAAGCGAGAGTTGGTG